>JTDE01000178.1:113086-143702 GCA_014338405.1 Paragonimus skrjabini miyazakii | reverse complement strand
AATTGGCCCATATGAAGTGGACTGATCGCGTGAGTAATGTGGCAGTTCGCCGGCGCGTATTCCGGAACGCTCGGGATGCGCGATCAATTGGTCAACTAATCACGGTACACAGCTTGCAATGGTTGGGTCACGTACTCCGTATGTCATCTGATCGATTACCCTACGGGGCTTGATATACTGAGGCCACCAACAGTTGGGTCATACCACGTGGTAGTCAATCAACAACGTGGTCACGAAATATGAAGACTCTGACTGCTCCATTGAGCAACGTGGGTAGGTGTCGCCTGCCTGGATGGGGTCCTCGTGATCACTCAAACCGCTGGTTAGAGACGCTATCCGAGATGACGATGTGTCGCAGTCAATGGCTTACCTGTATCCATACCATTTCCGCTTCTTCCTCTTAGTCTTGTTTTCATAATTCTCATCCTTCTTAGTAACGTTTTCTTCCAGGATATTCCACGTCACTCTTAAGGTGAACGGCGGCCCGAGCCACAGTGTCTTTGGGTCAGGCTCATGGTTGTGATGATGATGATGATGATGATGATGATGATGATAGTGACTGAGTGGGTATGGAAGGGGCGCAAATCTCTGCAATGTTTTTAGGCATCAGGTGATTTACTCATTTCCTCACCTCGTTTGGTTTTAAGACGCCTGGCTGTTTTGCGATAGACTCAATCTATCAGATTTGAAGTGAAATTTTCTAGGCACTTCGGAATCACTCCAAGCATTCTTGTGCATCACAAAACAAACACTCTAACTAGGCTGCAGACATTCCGAAACGACCTCAAAGCTGGCTGAAGACATGTTGTTACCAGCTGGAATCCCGACATATATGTGAACAATCTTCTGGTACAACTTGATGTCAATTAGTATGCCTTAACACAATTGCGAAACAGTTTTAATTCTCAGTTTTTCACTCCTGTGCGGTTTGAATCGATATAATGCTTTAACATCGTCAATTAATTTCAGCTTAAAACTCACACTTGGTTGATGGATCAAATTTCTCTTCGAAACTTCGAGCAGCTACACACAAAAAGTTTACATCTAGCTAAAACAACACGGCGAAAACACGTTCTAAACTTTGGTCCGTCAATTCTAAACTCTAAGGACATTTTCCTCCCGCAGATCACGTTTTCACAGAGTAACACGTAGGCTATGTGCCGTTTAGCAAACTACGAGTGCTGAGACTATGGTCATTCCGGTTAAGACGTGACGTCTTTCTTAATATTGTGTGAAGCTGTGAGGTAATGATGAGGGAGTATCTCTGATGAACTAAACAGGCATGGATAGCAGCTACTGCATACGGTTGCTGTTTAAGATCACCATCATCTTCGACATGCAAATATCACAGCTACTTCGCACAACCCAGTAGAATTCTAGTTGAATAGTAGTGAGGAGATTTGGTTTGATGAAACTAAAAATCATTCAAAATTGATCGCAGTTGCTGCATTCCTATCAGCTTTTCAGTCACAATGTTTTTAAAATCAGCACTAGGCTTGAGTTTCACGATTTTTAGAGATCGTTAGCAATGAATATCCTTCCACGGCCAGAATCGGAATTCCAGCCACGCTTTCATGTGGCAACATTGTTGATCAATACACCGCTAACCTCACATTAGGCACGATCGACTGGAGTCCTCGGGAAGCTTACTGAGTCTTCTCTTGAGGAGAGCGGTCGTGCCTAACTTAAGGACATAGCGGCAATGGTCAACATGATTGCCTCATGAAATTGTGACCGAAGGTTAAGTGCAGCTAAATGCGTGAAAATAACACTTTCAGTGTGGACCTACTTGAAGCTGCTGTAACGCATCTAAAATATTCAAAATAAACAAATGAATAATTCAACATGCGATCGTGAACATCAACGTCTATGACAGACTCAATTGCGAACACTCCAGGTTTTGCTAGGTTGGAACCAACGAAGTAAACCGCACTCCTAAGTGCAGCAAATGTTTTGCCAGCTGAGCTAAGAAGTCATACATAGAGACGAGAAATTTTGCATTTATACTCAGCCACACAACCAATCAATTTTATCACATGGAATCTATAAAATGATCCAGGAGATCGACTACTTACCAGTGACACCATTTTAATGCTAACCATTGACATCAGTGGATACCAACGTAAATTGTTTGAAAAATCCTCTTTAAACAGTCGATCACCTGGATCATTTGGTGAAATCCATGTGACAAAGTAGATTGTGCAAATAACTAAATCCAAACAGAAAATGTCTGAACCCCCCCGGGGTGACCTTTAGTTTAGCTTGTGAAACATCTACCGCGTCCGGGCATGCTGTTTTTGTTACTGGCTCGAATCCAATCGAAACCTAAAATTTTAAAATTTAATCCCATTTACATTATCAACCCTTTTGCATCATTTATCGTTGAACGTTTGTTAGATTTTGAAAGCAATTCACACAATGAAGGTAATCAGCTAAACCAGAGTTCATCCGGGGATAGGTTTCCCCGCAAGTTGATACAAACTTTACCAGCCTGATAATAGATTAAAAATCTTTCAGCAGCAAACATGAAAACAGCAAATGTAAAATACCCCCTTTAAGGAATAAACGTTAACAAGTTGCCTACAGAAATTCGGGGATTCAGTTTAGTTCAAATTCAAAACCTCCCACCATTGATCGCAAAAGTCGTATTCATATAAGGCTTTCGGCTATCCCGTTTAGTAAGGAAACACTAGACTCTAGTTTTGTTCCTATCAAAATTCATCAATAGTGGACAGCCTCGTCCGGACAGGAAGTTGTTTTCGTTAATTCCCATCAACCATACAGAGTTACAAGGAATTAATTGAACCTATAAGTAAAACTGGAATATGATTATGTGCAATGATAATAATCACGGGAAATGTTGATGACTGTCTAACCGGGCTGTGATGGGTTTGTCTGTGTGTATGTTGTATTTTTATAAAGCACGTGACGGACATGTAATTACTCGTCAATCGGGCTGATGGATAGGTAAGGTTTAGACTGGAGGACTTTCGTTTGGGCACACAGTGATTGTACAGTGTGGTATTGATTGCCTCAGCCATCGATAACAATCTCGCCCTGATAATTCGGAAGTGGACGTTGGATACTTTATAAAAAAAATTCTGTAGGCTCTACTGACTGTGATTTAATGACCCGTGTTGACCAGGTGCTATCAGCTGGCATTCGATATGGGTTTCTTCACATCATTACAGAGCAACTTTGGAGAATAATCACGGATCCTATCTGATAATCGTCAAGTTGTTTTTCCGACACAACCGGCTTGACAACAGCAGATGAGAGAGTAAATGTAAAGTATCAAAAGAAACTTTAGCAAGCTGCCTTCAAGATGTGACACCCATACCGGTCGTCTCGTAATTGAAATGATTGTCCGTGATGCGTCGTAAGTCTTGGCCAATGCCTTCGTCAACCTACGACTGACCAGTTTGCTAGCAGCATCGCTTCTGAACGACAAACTACTAACAACCGGCTTTCTCACCACTGTTTCCGTCACTGACTGAGCATCCTTCGTTTTCACACTCTTCTCTAACAACCTCTTCTGATACACATGTTGACTGAATATCTCTGACAGATATTGTAATTCGCTGTTTGTGGTATCTGGCGTGCACATCCTGCTTGCTGTGTCAGTTAGACAGCGAAAATATTTTGTTCTTCCTCAGTGCAACAATATTCAGGAAGTGGGTGTTCTGTTACGTCCAGGTCTTTTTTCTCGGAATGGATTTTTGGATGAGTCCATCCAATTTGAGGTTGTAGGGGACTAGCTTTATACCAAGATACGAACAAAAACAATTAGCCCACCAGAAATAATTCAGACCCGAGAGGAGCAAGAGCACCACGAAGATGCGACATGCGTACCAGAATTGTATTATTAGGTTGATTTAACTCGAACAAGTGATACTGATTTTTTGCAAAGACAACTGATGTAAGCTCTAAATAAAAATAATATATAATACGAAATTATGTACAATATCTTAAAAGGTTCATTACCACATCAAGAGAGGACGTCGCATCTTCCTCTTCTTCCAGAGTGAACAGTATTTTCGAGTGTGCCCAACTTAATGCCAGCAGATGGTTTTGCGCATTAGTGGTGTTACTGATCAAGCCGAATTTCCCATCTACATAACGTTCATAGAACAGAAGTGTGGAAGCTCCTGGTCTTAAGTAATTAAACTCCACCTTGTATATGAACACGTCTGCGAGCAAATGACTTAGTGAGAACCCTATACTCACCCATCTTTCTGTGTAAGTACATTAACTATGAACTGAAACTGAACTATGTACATACGGGCTTTCAGTCAGAATACTGAATTCCATTTAATTCTGTTCAATATAACTGCATACGTGGTCTGCCGTTTTTTAGGCGGCACGTCTATGCATAATGATGTGTTATTTAAGGAAAGTATCTTGTGACCTCTAACGTTGAACCAGTCAACAGTCCACAAACTGTAATGTATATTTCAGAACGATCGATCTGATTCACTTAAGATTAACTGCGTCGATCACATCGGTCTGCTTCATCTAGCAGAATAGTCTGTATAGGCTCTTTTAGACTGACGTTTTATCTTTTTCCAATTCGATCTTCCACAACTTTGGTTGATCAGACAAAATGTGGATCAACCTGCTAACGTAATATAATTTATCTGGTAGACCTACTCCAGCTTCTTCATCCGGCTTCGTTAAAATAACTTTGCGTTCGTTTTACAGCTTTTTCATTGCCTCTACATGTTTTCGATTTTGTAAGCTGCAAATGAACCATACGGTATTCATAGCAGGCCATTACAATGGTAGACTCTGTGCATAATGGCACCATTGATGCAATCCAAAGATCCAAAGTTGACGAAACATAATGGGTACATACTGTTGGACACCAGATTCGAACGTGCATAACAAAAATAAGTTGAACAAAGGGTACATTTTTACACGAATAGATATGTAATCAGCAAAACGTTCATTATTCCGGTAATCATTCACATACAAAAATAACACACAGCTGAACGTGCTGTGATAATACTGAGAGTGCAAAATTGTAACCAGCTGTACAGCTCGGATAAACCGCGTAATCAAGGGAGCAAACAGATCAGGGTTTGATTCTAACCACATGATGCCGCATTACATGTGAGCTCAAGATAAGGCGTAGTATCAATATCCAACTTGTGAGGACGACAGTGGCAGTACTTTCGCACCGTAAAAAAAACATAAAAGTATGCTGAGGTGATACATGCCTGGTAAACTGCTTTCAATAGGTAGAATACTGAAGAATATTATCAATAAGATAACGGCATGGAAGTGTTAGTATTTACTATAACAATGCGAACTAAAAGACGATCGAATAAGGACGGTTAACTTGGAGCAACATTTGAAGACACTTTGCATACTTGGCGTCATAAAGATGTACAAACCTTCTTCTGTGTGTTCGGTTATCAGATCATGCCAAAACCTTCAAAATAAGCTTGCTTTCCTCAACAGACTTGTCATTAATTAATCAGCTGCCGTCCACAGATTCAATGCACCTTAGCTGTATCAAGCGGCAGCTCCAAAATTAAATTTTTACTCATCTGTCTTGGCTCTTTCTTGTAACATGTTTGTATGCTAAACCAGGTTATTTAATACGTGATAAACTGACACGCAGATAGAACGGATGTGGATTACACCCTGAAACTGTGCAGGTGTGGCCTCTTATAGAAAATAACATGTAACACAGTTGTCGTAGGATTGGTTTGTCTACGTACTAGCTTCTAAGTGATGTATAGTGAGAAACTGAGAAGTAACAGGGTTTGGACGAAATAACCATTGTCACGTAGTTTGCACCGACGTCCACAGAAGAGCACTGAAGAAAATTTTGTAAACGAGTCAATAAGCACTGAGGAATTACGTGAAAACCCGACGGATCGCAGTGAAGAGAAATTGTAGAACATCATATGATCCAACTTTTGTAAGACAACTGGACTAATCTGTACTTTGGGATTTTATAAACCTAGGTATATTTCTATCTTACGGTTTTTAGTCTTCTTGCACAATACTTCCGTTTGTCTTGATCTGACAATTTAAGTGGTTACAGATTATCTGCAACAAAATCAGTACGAATGTATTCAAAGCTTTTGAACGTAACGTCCATCGTGGTTTTAGTCACCGAATTTGACAAGACCTGAAAACATGTAGTACACTCAAATCGGTGGTTTGCTTATCGATTTCCACGTCGCACTTACCATCAGCAACCTTCCTCTTGGTTGCCTGAAACCACAGATTATGATTGGGTTTGTCTCCCCTTCACAAGTTGTCAGCCATCATGTAAACTACACATGATCAGCCGTGGAAAATAGAATGTTTGTTTATCACTTCTTGCGGTTCGCTAAATCCAATTTTAACAGCATAGCTTTGAAACAAATCAGTTTCAAAGACTAAAGGAAGATTAGATTATCACGCTAGGTACACCGTCGAAGAATCACAAAGTATGTTTTCAACAATCTTAGGTCTGCCTTCTAAAGCGGGATGCTGTTGCGGTGCAGTCTTTGGTATCCATATTAGACGCACATACTTCAACTACAATGATAGCAGAATTCTGTCTTCAATGTGGCATAAATTGATAAATAACACCACACATGGGCGCTCTTTAGTTACATCAGTATCATCCCTACCTTAATGATAACGGATTCGATTAACTCCATCAGATGCAACCTAAGTTGGCCTAACCACACTAGATCTCTGTTTCATTCTCAACCTGATTATGGTTACAGCATCCTTTAGAAAGCCAACCCAGGATAGTTAAAACAGAGATCATTAAGGTTTGTTTGTAACGTTGTGCGACTATCAGCCCATCCACCTAAGTAAGTGGGTATGTCAAAGCTACCTTTATCACATAAATCAGATGTGTAAACTTTATTACAATCGACCTATCCAAATCAGTCTTGACAGTGGAACTAATGTTTTACTCAAACACTATAACTTTAAAATGCATTTTCCGGTTACTTTGCTTATTACTGGTGATGAATTTGCAATTTACAACATTAGAAGAGATCCATCAGCAAAATCTGTTTCGGATGGAGTCAAACTATTGAGTCTTGTCATAATTACGTTTAAACATCTTCATACACTCAGTATCTTCTAAAGCCGTAGTCATCTCACCACTAATGTTTTAGTCAAGTGGGACATAACCATTGAGCATATTCATGATAGTTGCTTACATATATTTATACAAACATACATACAACTGCACACAAACAAAAGTTAATCTGACCAAATTATTGTGTAGCCGGAGACGTTGATCACAACTACGATGTCAAAAATACCGTAAATAAAACGTTCAATCGTAGAAAAAAGAAACAAAAACGAAAAAATTAGATTAACTCGGAGGGCTGATAATGGTGCTTGATGAGCGGTTTACTCCGACTGGCGACCAGTCGAATGCTTGTGAAAATGAGAACCGGACATTCGGTACATAAACTGGTAACCCCGACACAATCACAACATATGTTCAAAATAAAGTTGACTTCAACAAAACCGGTAAGGATCCAATTTCTTAAAATTCCTAGATGAACTCGATATCCACTTGTGGATGATGACGCAAAACTGAAACCGAATACCAAGCGTACCTTCCAAAGTTAAACTAAGGTATTATACAATAATATAAAATACAGCCTAGTTTGTTCCATTACGTTTTGGGGAAAGTTGATGCGATCGTTAAAAAAGTGAAAATAAACCAATAAACGCGAGTAAACTAAGTCAAAGATTATATTATCCCGTAGGTTATCATTATTGTTCAGTGGCTTAACAGGTCTTCAATTTGCAATCTGTGTTTAAAGCCGATAATAATTTTTGTGTATGATGTTTGTGTGCATAAATCCTGGATTGTATTCATGTTTATCATTGTCTCATCATACAGCGATGGCCTCAATTTGGTGAACACATGAAATGTGATAGTGAAAATAACTAGTCAGAAAAAGAAACATTTCAAAGAACCCCGGTCGCACACGAAACAAATATTTGGTCTCTATGGGCAAAACTGAACATAATTGAGCATGAAACTTGTAGGTTTGGAAAGCCTGAGTCAGTTAGACGGTAACCTCTGTACGAAGTATTGTCACCTTCAAGTGGCGGGGTGAGAAACATTAAGTTTGAAAAAGATGGTTGGTCTGCATCCTACTGATTCATTTCAAACTTCCAACGCAAGTGAGCTGCCTTTGAAATTGTATTTTAGATATTTTTGTCCTAACGGTGGATAAAATTTCTGTAATGTAGTATACAACAAATAGTTTTAGATATTCTGAACAGTTACGGTATGTGAAACACGTTATTCCAAAATCACAAATCAACGGCCCAAGTGGCAAAATCAATCAAACTTGGTTTGAAAAGATCACCCGTCCACTTTTCGACACAGGTTTGGAAGTGAAATGCTTTCACTTGTCAAAAGATAAATGGCGGAAAAATATGCGTATTTTGTCTTGTCCTTTCCTTCTTTTAGTTTTAAATAATTGATTTTTTCTGTAGAAGATGCATCAAACAGCCAAAAAAATGTAAATGTTGTTGTTATCAGGAGTAGGACCATAAAATGTGACAGAAACCTTATTACTCGAAACGAGTTCTTATGTACGATCATTACAGGATATATTAGTATTCGTAGATGTCACTCGATTTATCTAAATCAGTTTTTCTGCAAAGAACACTCTGGCGGGAATTAAGAAGTACACAGAAAACACTGATGGAATATTAAGATTCACTGGGAGTATAATGGCAGCTCAATAAATAGATTTTTTGATTAAATAACAATAAACTGGGATGAATTATCATGCTATCCACCAAAAAGACCTACCTTTAGCAAACATTATTACGGTAATCTCCCATGAGTAGACGTTTTCCGAAACGGTCTCGTCACATTCATAGTTGCGATCTTTGGCTCGCTAGGTCTCCTGGCGTATATGCATTATAACCAATTGAATAGCTTCATATTAATTAATGATTTGCTATATGAAAAATTCAATTAGGTTGGCACCTGTCTATGTTCATTCGATTTGATTTACAAATAGGCGTTTGCATCAAATGAAATATTTCAGAGAAAAAATAATTGCAAACATTTTGATTTCTGCTAGATTTCAGCAACCAATGGAAACAGCATGACGTGGCAAGTGTTTTACCAGCTGAACTAGTAAGTTATGGCTGAAGCTCAAACGATTACATTTAATCAATTGTATCATGAGTAATCCCGCCAACAAGCCAAGTGATCGACTGTCTGAAAAGGATTTCTTAAGTAGTTCACGCTGGAAACCCCCGACGCTACTGATGAACGACAAAATGACAGTATCGAGAATTACCATACTAAAAGGTAATAATTGCAAACCCCATCAAAGAGAGCTTGCTTTCTCTGTCGTTCTGTTGTATGTTCAGGTGAACAGAATAGAATGATACAATGTCAATATATCGTAACTCTCCAGACAATGATATGCTTGATTTTGCTAAACCACATCAAGACAAAACCTTCATTTGCTTCGAGCGTCGTCATTTCGGAGGAGGCATGCGACATTTTATACCAATAACGATGTGCTACTCTTTGTACTTGAAGGTGGTGATAGATAACCGGCCCACATCCACAGTATATCCCATTCTGAACATATGTTAAGTGGGCTTTTATACTAGGTAAGCCTAACCAAGTTAGCACAACAAGCGATTACTACGTTGAAGGTTTGCCTCGACCTTCACAAGTGGTTATGATTAATACGAATCAGGCGTGGACTCTGAAAACCGACAAAAATGGATATCGGGCAGCTAATATCCTCAAGACAATAATTCGCCAGGGAAACAAAAGTATTAACTTACTGAGGCATAAGACATTAGATGGAATAAACGAAATGTAGAATGGTATCTGATCAAATCGTGAGTTTATTTACAATTTTGATGACAGCTTTCACGGATATTTCAGTCAAAACTGCCTCTTGTTTATTATGGAAAAGGAAACCATAGACAGAACCCTGAGCTCAAAATCCTTCACACTGTTAAGAACGACTTCTGCGAAACCTGATGTTCATTCGTATAACTACAAAGTTTGATTCACGTTTGCCGGCCTGACCGTCTACATGGTTGTATTTGGCAACTCAATTAAATTTGCAGGGTGTCATTTGGAAATCAGTCCATACCACCCAATCAACATTCAAGATTGACATGTAACCCTTGAAAGGAAACTTGTAATCAGCTTGGTTCAAAAAAGAATCATAACCTACACTTTGAAAATAACGCACTGAGTACTTTCTTCTTCGGATGGTATATTAAGATAAAAGTTGACATGGTCCCTTCAAGCTACGTGTGCTTTTACAAAACTATGATGAAAATCTTATTCTAAATGTCTGTTTTCAACTAGACATAATATTATTTTTCAATTCTGGTTGCATGTATACTTTCCAATGGGCATCTTATTTCTAGATATTCTTTGTGAGTTTCAGCCCAAATATTCCGAAAACTTGTCTTTGTCCATACGGTGTGTTCAAGCATTCCTGGTTCCAGAATCACTGGATTAATTTTGCTCCAAACTTATAAAGCACGTAAATCGACTGCTTTCAAGAATTTTTTCTACTGCTGTGAACCTGATAACTTCAATCTTTTTAAATGCTAATTTATAGCTTTCAGTATGTTTAGTAAGTGTAAATATATAGGAGTAACTGTTCCTGCGGTTATTTCCCTATTTCTAAACTAACAAAATTTTTCATCACTCCCAAGCATTTTCCACAAAGCTTGATTGTAAAATTAGACCATTGACAATTTAACCCATTTTGTTCGCCAAAGATATGCTCTGACAAATGCTACATGCTCACGTATCAAAGTGGGAAAGATAATTTTTTGAATTAGCTTGGCTTAATTTATTTTAACTCGTCCTATTATTACTCACGCCAATTTCTCTGTCTCTCTGACAACTTTAAACGTTTATCAAGATCAATCGAGATTATTTACCCGTTCGACATCAACAATCTAGATTCTGTCTAACTGTCACGTATCCTTCCCATAGTGGCGTAATAGCTAATCGTTATGACTTACATTCACCCAATTAAAAATATGAACTTTTCACCACATCAGATTTGGTTATCATGTCATACGACATGCCTCTGTTTCATCAACACTTCAACAACTTATCCACATTTTCTCCACTGAAATGAATCAGCAAACCAGAAAGGGTGTCAAAAAAATCATTTTTCATGTAAGTGATGGACGGTGATCATTTCTCATTTTGTTTTAAGCTAAAGTTGAGACGAACGTCTATTTGCTGACCATGCACAGAGTTGTGAAAGTCTGGAGGCGATATTTAAACATGTCACCGAAAAACACATTGAAGTGAATTAGTTTGAAGTAAATTCAATGACAATTGGTGACCAGAGAACAAAGGTAAATATTGTCGTGAAAGTATTCGAAGGAAACGTGTTTTTGGAGCTAATATATTTGGGCTAAAAACAGTAAAAGTATGACCAGTTGTTTGAAATACTGAGTTCTCTTTACCACTTCATTAGAAAAAAACAGGACATAAACATCGATATGTTAATAATTTCGTTACTCTCATCAGTCACAAATGTGGAACATGCCAGCTATATACACCATACAGATAGGGACAAACAAGGACTAAATACACCTACAAGCACACCCAGTATTATGTAATCACGACCACACCAACTCATTGTTGCCTCAGTCACTTTTATGTACATAACATCGGTTGGTAAGTTGGGACAAACATCGCTTCGGAGAGAGCCAGTAAATTTGGGTTTTGATTGCGCAACAGTATCTTGGATGAGATTAATGGGTCAACTAAGTAACCTGTTTTTATTAGGTGTTTAGCGATCGATGACGTTGGATTTCGAGCATTCGGTTCACCACGTTGAGGCTGATGCGTCATCAGTTGTTCCAACCATTTCGAGATGTGTCCGGTGACTTGCTATGATAGTTGTCGATCTGTTCTGTCTGTGGAAACGTCACCGCAACTGCATGTGAACTGGTACACAACATGGGAGAGAGAAGAATATGTCAGACTACCTTCTCGCCTGCGAATAATTGGTCCTATAGTGGTAAGAACTAACCTCGAAAGACTCCTTTGAATTGGCTGAAATCTTAGAAAACATTTCGGTGATCACTCAAGTAATGTATTCCATTGATGCAGATTCTCCTTTTATGAAGGTTTTTCGTGAAACAGTTGAGTTATGTGGTTTAATCTTTAGTCAGAACTGTGATATAGGTGTTCCACTTGAATATCTCGAACGTCTTAATTTACTGTGTACGGAAAACAACCGTTTCGATTTTGATGGATTTGCTTACAAACAGGTAGGCGGTGTTGTAATGGGTATTCATTTAGCCCGAATCGTATAATTTTATTAAAACTTCATATATGAATCTAACAGAAGTGCTCTCTCGTAAATGTGCCTGATAAAATTTGCGGGCCATTAAGTGGCAAACCGGGCTATTCATGGACTTTACATTGTCAAACTGGGCAGTATTGGTAAAATTTCACGAAACCATTAGTGTTTGCCGATTAAACCACGCATGTGAAAATTTGTCGGTAGGTTCTTATCGAACAGTCTGCTTAGGCCACTGTCCTTTGATTGCAGTGTTTATGCATCCGAACAAGCTAATTTGGTAACAATCGTTGTTCCCCTTCAGCCGTCATTATTCTGAAAAACGGATCATTTGCTTGTTAGAATTAGGTCAGTTCTGTACGGTCACTTACGAATGTGCCTTTGAGAATCAATACGCCTTAGTTAATAGAATTTGACATTCCCATGAAACTGAACAAATACAAACATCTGAAACAATTGGAGCAAAAAGACTGTTATTTATTCGTAAGACCGTCTATGACTGTAAAACATTTTGTTTGGATAGAAACCGGCCTAAAACAAGTGTGTACATCCCCACTTCAAAAGGCAGCCAGCTCTAAGTTGTGGTGACTTGAAACAAATTGACGATTACTGATAAATGGCAGGGGATTTCGTTTTTCATATAGATGAACATCATCCACAACTGGCCGCAGCTGTTGCAACCTCACAGACCGAAATCTCTTTCTACTCATCAATTTGAACATACCGCTCAACACATTAATGATTTCTGTGATTTCAACTTGGAGAGAAGTCCTAGTAGAGGGGTCAAGACAGTTACTATATCTCCTATTGAGGTGTTCTGGTAATCAGAGCACTACACACAAACGAATGTGTCTGGATTTTCACAGACGGTGATTCAGTTGTGCCTAATTCAGGGTGAATGGTGCAGTGGTCAACTCGGGTGCTTCAAGAAAGCGCGCTCGGAGTTCTAGTCCCGGCCGTGGCAAGGTTATGCACTACTGACGAACTCTTATGAGAACGAAACTGCAGTCTAATGATTCTTTTCAGAAGAAGCCGACTGGAAAGTCTATCTGAATGCGAATGCTGCGATCAATTTTGAATGGTGTTCAGTTTAAATTGGCGAATCGAGGTTATGCACTACTGACGAACTCTTATGAGAACGAAACTGCAGTCTAATGATTCTTTTCAGAAGAAGCCGACTGGAAAGTCTATCTGAATGCGAATGCTGCGATCAATTTTGAATGGTGTTCAGTTTAAATTGGCGAATCGAGGCACTCTGTTTGTACCTTTCTTCTTTACCTTAACGGTATCTAAATTTTTCTTAGCGACAACTATATGTTACTTCGACTAAAATGGTACCCCTGTAATTTTTCAGTTAATATGGTGCACCCAGTGACAACTGTGAAGCAAATATTTTAGTAAGCTGAGATTTTTGTCATTCAATACGTTCCAGTTCATAAATAATTCGTTTTGTCATATCGAATTGAATTCTGGTGAAATTTGAGTGTTTGTTCTTCCCCGATATGATGTGAATCTTCAATCGTTGTTGGTTATCTGAACGTTTCCAAAGAACAATAATATTATATCCGTGGACCGCATTTTACGACCTTGGTCGCCATTCTTTATTTTTACTGAAGACTATGTCAGTGCTTCAGAAGTGATGATTAGATATACAACCATTTACAGTTGCCATGTTTCAGATATAATCGCATTAGGAGTGCAGTAGATTTCGCGAATGTCACTATACATGCGTCGCGCTTTCTATCATCGATCTAAATCACAACAATGATCACTGGTGTTGAATGCAAATCAGCGTGTACACACAATAAGAAAGCAGCAGTTGAAGGAATTAAACCTTTTTTCTCTGTCAAACAAACCGGACCAAATAAATTGCATCAATCGCTCCAGTAACGTTGCAATGCTATCAATCACTCGAACAATGTTGTTGAGCACGTAACTTTTGACACCGCTCGACAACGATTAACGGAAATCGGTTTCGACGGCCTACGTAATGATTAACCAGAATGAGTGACGTGGATCACGTGGTGTCCGTACGACAAATGATTTAACAAATCAGTATCACACATTTCAAATTTAAGAGTCAAAGAATACTTTTAGATATGATTCATTCGCACCAAACTCACTATTCTATGAGGATGTGCAAACCTAATAATGCACTTTAATAGGCACATATTTATAAACAATCCGATGAGAATTTTTCTCCCTATCCGAATCCACCCGGAAAACAGTGGATTTTGGTAAGGAAAGCAATGTCATCCGTGAAGACATTGAGTGTATTTTATATTCTAAATAGTTCAAAGTTGAAACTAGTGTCCCAAAACTGAAAATAACTGCTCAAAATTGAAACGGATAACTGTTGTATCAATAACTCTGAGTGATATATGTCATACTTTTAACAAGTATAAAGCTCAACTGATTTCAACCGTTAATACCATGTGAACCGCTAACGGTTTACAGCGATGAAACAGTGCATTTTATTCCATTAAAGATAATATAATATGCTGTTGAAATTATGAACTAGTAATCCTTTAACAATTTTTTTTCTCTTAACGTATAAAAAGTTTATTCTAACAGTACTTCTCGTTTACAGAAGTGAGGATATGTATGATGATTATTTTTATGAATGAACCATAATCTTCATGAGTGTCATGAATCACAACTGATATTCAAACAACTTCAAGACTAAGTGTTAATAGCTTGTTCTCAGCATCCATTAATACTTGCTGCCGATGGTACCTCAATTACCAACGGAAATAATTCCAAATTTACTTATTCTAAATACGCAGTTAACAAAATCGCAGAAGGAGAACTGTTGGTGATTTTGCAACCAATTGGCTAAACATATATTGTTTTGGAGTCCTCGTCGTGTACTGCTGACTGAGTGATATAAATCGGCATTATACTGCTTACAATTTTTGTCTTGTTCCCAACCATGCAATCTGTATACTTGTTAAGTAAAGCTGACCACTATGTCGACTGACAGAAAACATCACTGTTAACTTATAACGGTAAATAAAGATAAGTTGGCGGTGTTATTTTGTAAAAAGATTTTCATTTACCCATTGTGATAGGTCCTCAATACAACAGTTATTAGGTCCTGGGTGTGTCCATCAGAAAGTGATTTCTAGAAAGAATAATAGAGAGTGAACCTCTGGCATCCAACACCAAAGGGGTCTGGTTCATTTTGTTTTCATTGAATTATTTTTGTGCGTCACCGCCATTGTGGTTTTCCAACGAAATTCATCGCCTGGTATCCGGTTCTTCTGTTTGACTTAGGTGCATATTTACATCGGTTCTGAAGTATGGTTCCCCGCGTTGTCTTGGCTTTGAAGTGGAAACTCATTAACCTGTATTAGTTTCTATCATTATCGAAAGTAATTAGGTGATTTTTATTGAACTATGAGTTTAACTGAAGACCGTCTTCAGAAGTTGACGTGCTGTATTACTAAAACTTGAGTCAACGAAGTGTTACTTATTTAGTCAGTATACGAAAACCGGCCATAAAGATACACACCTGCTGTTGGCTCCCCAAACGTGATTATCTAAGAAAAACCCTAAAAATGTAAACAGCATTTTCCCGGAAAAAATTTTAGTAGAGCAGTTCTAAGCTGTAATTCACACGACTTATGACCTTGAAAATTTCTCTACCTATTATTAAGTACGTGCTACAGAAAAAGAGTTCGTGAAGCAGAAGGCAACGGTCAAATGTGAAATTAAACACAAAAGAAGAACATATGGTGGAGCTATTTGCTCTCAATGAATTCGAACAAAGAATACCGAAAGGAATGAAACCTTTGCAACGAGTGAAATAATCAACTCAACAACAACCAAAACTTTACGGCACACAGGCTCTCGTATGCCTCAGGTATATGGAGTGCCCAAGTTTCACAAAGATAATATGCCACTGCGGCCAATTTTACCGATGTCCAGCACAACTCAGCACAAGCTAGCAAATTGACTGGTTAAGACAGTAGAACTAATATAACAGCCAATATGCAAACATTCACGGTAAGAGAGCTTCCGGCTTGCTGAAACTCTCGACAAGGTCAGTCTTCATATGGGAAGCGTGATTACCAAAAATGTTGAGTCTTTATTCACAAGCTCACCTCTACAAGAAACTAATCAAACCAGTTGTGATAAGATCAGTGTGAATCAACTGGAATTATTCATTCTAACATTTGGGATTGAACGCCCTCTTTTATGTACTTCGAATGTAAAGTCTGCTTCCAGCGCAAAAGGTAAAAGTAAATTAATGCCGTAACCCCGGATAGTCCTTTGGAACTTACCTTGGTTGACATTTTCATGACATCTAGAAAATCGAGCACGAGGAACTAAATCCAAAACAGAATTAATTCTCCCATATGTGAGCGATGTATCAGTTGTGACCTAAAGCAAGGAAGACGCCGAAAGAGTTCAGACGGCACTCAACGGACTGCATGCCATCATTAAATTAAATTCGAAACATGAATGTAATGAGCCCCTTCATTTCTCGGAAAACCGCCTTACTCGAAGAACTTATGGATCGATGCAACGCTCAGTTTCCGGAAACTGCACTTGGAACGGTGGATACCTAAAATTTAACAGTTTTATGCCAAGGCATTATAAAACAGGCCATATTAAAACGTTACTCAATAGAGCCAGAAAGATTTGCACTCAGAACACAATCCAAAGTGAACTGCAACTAATTATGTAATGCAACATTTTCCCGAAACAAATTCAGGACTGTAAATGTGCAATTATATTCTTAATTGCAATTAATTAATTAGGTTCTTCCGTACAGTGGGAATCTGCAATCATTGATCTTTAAGTTTTCCAAGGAAAATCCGCACGAGCAAACAGTGATCCGGGCGACAAAGCTGAAGGCTTCCGTACAACTACCAGTCAGAGGGAATGATGTCAGTTTATTGCCATAACGCCGTTGAAAGGCAATGTATTGCGAACGTGTAATGGCGCAGAGATTGTGTCAACTTTCACTGCAAAACTAACCCCAGTTCCACCTCTAAAACCTCAGATACCTTCGTTCGTCAGATCCCTTATCATATACCGATTGTCACGCAGTTACCAGACCGATTGCATTAACACGACGGAACGGAAGCTGAAGTTCCGGATCTTGGAACACATCCCAATATGAGTTAGGAAACATGGCGCAAATTTAAGCTGACACAAATGTGCGCACCTAACAACTGCCATGCAGATAACTGATATCAGGAATCGCTGGTCACCTCCGGGGAGCCATCACCAATTGGATTATACACAACAATTTCCAGTTGTTGGCACAACTGATAAGTCGTGGTTTCCACGATATACTGGGGCAGTTACTCTGAGACGTTGGTATTCACCTCTGTTTGTACAGAAAGACAGTTTTATTAGTTTAGCACTACCATGGAAACGATGCTAGTTACTGAATAGCGAATTGCCCCAACGTGTGTTTACTTTGTATGGTTAGTTTTATATTTGACTCTTGTTTTCGGTTTTATAATTTTCTGCTCTGTACCATACAGTTTATAATAAACACAGAATTATGCTAGATCATAAGTAATGTGAATTAACGTTTTTCACTGTTCCAATAAAAATATTCATCCATGATAAAGAATATTTACCTCACGTGATTAAGTCAGCTGCATTCAACTGGATAGAATAAACTTCACTTAAACGCTTCAATGAAAAGTAAATAAGTAAAATGATAGTACACTTTTGTTCTGTGCTGCATCCAGTCCATAATTTCACAGTTTGCTTGAACACATAAGTAATCAATCCTGTTAAATTCCTCTTAAGAAGCACTGTACTTTAACCAAAGCTTGTGTTCTTCTATGAACCATCCATTCAAATGACCTCACAAGCAGTAGCTAATTTAGTTGTTGCTAAATTTCATCAAAACATATCAGACCTTCAATGTGTCAGTTTATGAGGCACAACTATTTTGTCAGACAGTGTGCATTCAATGATTATCGTTAAGTATAAGTGCCACAACGGTATGTTTGGTACCGATTTCGCGACATATCTCGTAAACAATCTATTATCTGGCCGTCAACAACACCGTAGTACTGTTGGTGCTACTGTCAAAATCGATGTCTTCATACATAAAATGTTAGTCGAATATATTGAGGCGGGTATCCATAGTGAGCTGCATCACAAGATGAAAGACAATGAGTTGAAGTCGAGGGACACTCATAGAACCCTAAACAGGAAGACAAATCAAAACAGCACTGGATTTATTGGTAGCATTTTTCCTAAAAGAATTTATTCTCTTTTTCGAACGAAACAGAAGCAAGCACAATCGACCTAACTAGAAAGAAAAATAAAACCTCCATAATACCGACAAATTTGGTAGACGAAGATATCAGCTTTGCTTCAAATGAGTTAACGATGAAGTCGCTATTTCTTGGGTAGTTCACTCAGGCTGTGTTTCTACGCTTGAGCCCTCAATATTTATAAAAACTTGAATAGAATTTAACACAAAAATGTACAGTAGATATGAAATAAATAAATTCAATCGTGAGTGCACACAGTGAGTGAACAGGCGAGAAGTTATGTATAATCTAACGGATTTCAGTGTAACTGAACAAGTTTATACAAATATAATGCTTTTCTTACGGACACAGATAAACCTGCAACAAAGCAACAAACGTTTTGAAAGGGGACGGTGTGACTACTGAATAAATAGACTCAGTCTACATTTTTACGGTTGTTTCACAGATATGATTTTCTCAGCACCTTGAATTTTCATATTCTCGTCAATCCAAGAAGCGTGCAAATAAATATGGCTTTCTTTATTTTGTGAATTTAACCTTCGGGAACTAAACTATTTTGACCGTAAAACAGTTTACCAACCACGTTTATTACTTCATTGCCATTGACCACTTCTACCAGCAGATATGACTTCGAAACTGTTTCTAGGATCACTTAAAGTTTCTTAATAAACAAATATTGAACGCAGTTAAGAGATAAGGCGATGTGATAAGAAAATCTGATCTTATGTACACAATGATCTAGAAGTTGCGGTACTAGCAACAATGATACTGTGAGATCTTTTAATGGGGTAAAATAAAATGTAATACCATTATAACAGTATAGATTTTTTCAACCACTTGTCCTACGGTCAGTAATCTAGCCATGTAATCGTAAGTTCCGGTTGGTATTCTTGAATTTTTTTCTTTTCAATGGATACTTCACCGTTCTTAATGTTTTAACTTACTTTACCGCTGTTCCCATAATAGAATTTCAGAGATGACACGTTCCTCATCTACAATGATGCGTTGTACGCCTTCATGTATGCCTACGAGGATAGCAGTCAAATGCAGGATTCTCTCCGACAATGTGATTTCATTAATAACACCCATCAATCACTGGACGTTGACCTTGATCGCTCCAGTTGCGTTTTCAATGCCAACTGGGCATACCGCTGCAATATTAACCGGATGTTTGGCTACGATGACAGCTCGCCATGTTTCATACTGACCTTAAACAGCATCTATGGCTGGCTACCATCTACGCAAAATGGAGTTACTGTGTGTTGTCATGGCGCGACACCAAACGATGACGATCTAATTGGCACGCTCTGCATTTACGATGCCTTGGTCCACGATGAGGAGGGTTGCGATCGTTCATGTGGACTGTTTCCGCAGCAATATTTTCCCTATCTGAACCAAGAATCTTATATGGCTCCATTAGTGTTTCTAGAAGTGAGAGACCCTCGAAAAAATGTACTGATTAGTATCCAATGCGAACTGGAAAACACTACGAACCCTTCTCGTATTGAATTTGAACTTTTAGTGGATTGATTGAACCAACCTTAACTGTTTTATCTCTTCCCGAACATTATGGCAATAAGCGCAGCAAATTACTTACTTTTATGACCTAATCAATTGTGACTGTAATAATTTTGTATAGTCTGCATTTCTAGTGAAATTTTCAGGCTATTTTGGAAAAGCAAACTAATAGTTTACGAAATGATTCATAGCTGTTCGTATGCTGGATGGTCATACAAAGTCCGCTTAAAATACTATATCTGTTGTTTGCTGAGGTTTACCATATCAACCCTGGAAATCATGAATTATGCTGAATTATACTGTAGGATACAATCAGGCAGTTGAGTTTGGGGACATAAGGCGTACGGTTTGTGAATATTATTTCAGAATCGATTCGACTGCTCTTGTGTACAAAGTTCCTGACTAGTTTCACCAACTGCTTGTGTATAATCGCTGGAACAATTATCACTTAGTAACCCTAAACATCATAAAAAACGAGAAAACGAAAGAAAACAACGACAAAGGCAGATAGAAAATTAGGGGAATATAATGATAACTGAGTCATCTGTAAGGCACGTAGGCATTCTGTTTTGGTGCTTACAAATGACTTTTATATCCCGTTAATTACAGAAGACCTGCATGGAATCTATGGGCTAATCACTGTCTAATGAAAATACAAATTTCTTTGCGGCAATTATGCAGTATGACTCAGTGATTTCGTATTTGTTCCTTGACAGTTTCGACTGACTAACAAATATTTGTAACTACACGCTATGGCAATAGTGGTTACTTGACAATGGCTTATTCTTGATAAGTTAGCAAACAGTTCCACAAATGGGGATGATGGCAAGAAGACAAACTCATTTGCTCATTGTTTTTGCGTACAAATAACACGCGTAATGGGAGGACCGGCATGGAAATCTCACAAACAAATCTAAGGCTGCAGTTAATTAGCTAACTCTACAAAAGCATTGTTTATGAGTGTAAGCTTGGATTTATCCATTAGGGTAGGCTGTAAAAGTGACTACGGCCGCTGAAAGACTGGTCTATCGCATGCAGCTCCTCTAAGATGAGCCAAAATGACTGTCAGCTGTCATATTTTCATACTCGCACCTTCAACGTAGAATATGACTGATATTTTAAGCTTGATATAATTTTCCATTCCAGCCATCTCAGTTTACAGACAACATGTAGATTTTAATGGCAAGGACAACTAGTACGGAAGAAACAGAAGAAACTTGGCTAGGCAGTGAATGCCTGAAGCGTCCTCAAGTGGAAATTAAGTTTTATAAATGATTATGGATACCCTTCGGGGTCTTTCCCCATGTCCAGTAAGTTGGTAAAACTTCGAGCTAGTATATTATTCAAGGGGAGCCGTCATTCATCACAGTGACCGAAATCAGCGGAGAAACTAGAAGGCAGATGTAATGCTGGTTATGTATATCTAACATGCATACTATATTTACGCCTACCTAGACAATATAGGAAATGTTCTCGACGAAGTAAAGTGGAAACAGTCATCGTTCTCACATTCACGAAAAAATTTCCCCATGATTCGCGACTTTCATGTCTCCATTGCCAAATAGTATATCAGACCAGATACGCTTTGATTCCAAGATGGCAAAGCCTTCGCTGTACAGGCTATTTCACAACATGACAAAATAGACTTAAAATTCGCGTAAAAGAATCACAAACGCATCTTACAAACGTTTTTAGGTAAAGCACGACCAAAACTAGAGAGGCTCGCATGAATTAATTTTGAACTGATAATTGGTACGCGAATGTTTTACTTATCTATCAAACATTTACGACCACATTGTGCAGGAAGATACTGGACATTCTATCAACTAAAATATGTGTAAACATAACTCTGTCTTATTCTCGTATTATTATCCTTCTAAGTATATTAGTATTCCAACGTGTTAGGCAACATTTCTGAAAACAAATTTCTCCCTTACTTTTGATTGCAAGTTACCTCCGAGTTTGTCGTTTCCTTCTGCTAATGAAATACAATATTCCGTAACAGTTATTGACAGTGGTTTTATGCAACCGCCGTGAACTGGGTATCCCCAACAGGTGGGCTAATCTAAATCATACCCATCAGACGTACTTTCTGAGTTCATTCAAGGTTCGCTCAAAACGCTCCATTGTTATGATTGAACAACGGTAAGCTGGCAAACACTTCTAAACTTTGGATACGCGAACTCAATTGTACATCATGTGATGTACAACTCATACCATCACATCCTACATCTCATTAACGCGAAAGAATTGCACCGTTAGTAAACTGCATGAAACTTATATCCGGACTAAACGTAGTTTTGTGTGGAATAAACTGGACATGAGTAGACACTAGCGGACTAATTTATACGGGCCAGAATGTAAGTCAAACTTTGGTGATTGTACAAACAAAGATCTGTATATACTCTTTCTGGTCTATACTGGAAATAGAGTGTAAAGTTAACATTTTCTCCGAATGGTGCAGTTCTTCCTAAAACCTCTTTGGATGGATGAAGGATGAACAGCGGGAGAGCAAAAATTTCACAATCCTACCTGCTGGCAAATGTGAGGTTCAACGGGTGTGGAAACGTCAGAGTTTAAACGAACGCAGCCGAAACTAGCTGGTTTGGAGGCCACAGGAGGCTACCAATTTTCTACCCCAAGAAGACCATAATATACAATAAGATGTCACTACAACGACTTTCCACTTGTCATAAACGAAACTACGCTGCAATGATATCAGGGAATGCCTTAAAAGTTGAAATCAAACTGTGGACTGGATAATCCTGCATAAACACTTCAAGGTTCATTACAGCAGTACCCTAAATAATGAAACACAAAGTAAAACTGTACATTTTTTTCTGCTCACTTACATATTTTGATGAGATTCAAGTATTATGAAATTGCAGTCTATTTGTAAAACCCCGACAGTAAAACCCATGAATGTAAACCGCCGGAGGTTATTTGTACAGCATAAGCCCACGCGGCAGTGAGACCCAGTTATCTGGGATGCATTCAGAGCAATATAGGCCACTGAAATTACACCACCATCACACAAACATCAGTCGTTCAGTCTGTTAATGCATGGTTATCTCCCTATATGTGTTTGTATGTGAATTACATTAAGTCCTTATTTATACCAAATTAGCTTGTTTGAATGAAAAGCGTCCATATGCTGGCTGACTGACGATTCCCTAATCACCTGAAAACAAGTAAACTATGGTAACCGGAAGCTGCGATGCTAGGACATTACCCAGATAGTTTTAGCGGCATCCTATAGAGCGCAGGTAACGGTAAGGCCTGGCCCTATTAACAGACCGTCTGGAGGACCACACTGCGGACAGAAGTCCGAGGGCTTAATAAGCAACGGTTGCGAGGCCGTAAATTAAAGCGCTGGGTACGCAACTGGACTATAGATGTCACAGATCCTGATGACCTGACTGTATGGTGGTGCGGTGAGCGAAATCGAGACTGCGTTGGCCACTATTGACTGGTAAATTCTCTGCGTGTTCACGGCACATCGTCCACAACGAAACGAGTAGTTCCTTAGGCATAGGTAAGCCAAGTCGGTCGTACAATTCTTCGTTCGTATCACCCAACGACCCCATCCTTTGGTACATCACTTGATTTTCGGTTCCAACACTCAGATCATGGAAGCCATCTAACCTTTCTGTTGTTCAGATGCCTTGTTGAATTGTATGCCAAAGGTTTGGTTTGATTGTCAGTCCAACTATATATATATATATATATATATCGTATCGCGGGTGTGCTGATATTCGCTCCTATTGTTAACTACCCACTGATTATATATCTCTTATCCTTCTCTGTTAGCTTACTTCTTACCATTTGGGTCTCTATATTTTTGTTTTTAGGAAATAAAGGTTTTTTCTCCCTTAGTAACCATCCAACTAGCCAATCAGCACTGGCCAGCAGGATCACAAAACAGCCCAGTCATACGCCTTCTGGTTTTATTCCTCTGGGTTCACACGTGATAGTGGATGTGTGAGTGAACCCATAAGTGGTTCAGCTCAAGCCACTTGTTCTGACTGGTATGCTCAGGCGTCCTTTGGATTCAGTCATTGTGATGGACTAATCCAAAAAGAGATGACGTTAAACACACCTTCTTTCCCCAGGTTGCGCAATTAACATGATATTTCCTGCTCCTCATTTGATATTTTTTCTGCTTTCGGTTAGAAATTCATAATTGTTGAAAACGCAATTTCCTAGAGAAACTTGAAATAACTATTGTCATGCAAAAGTTAACGTATGGAGTCGGTATTGTCTAGCTTCTTCTCCAAGTAAATTAGACTGACTGCATGCATTCGACTGGTCAGCCTCAGACCTAATTCAAACCACATCTGGAAATCTTTACGTGTATACGGTTGACAAGTTGGAAAACCATTAAGCTCCAGGCGACCATAACAGGGTCGATAGTTGTTTGGAAGTACAAAAGAAATTATCTGAGTTCATCTTCTCGGCTCACTTTTTACATAGTTTTGAAGCTAACCACCCCCCAGTTTGTTCCAGACGAATGCACCCCGCAACAGTCTGTATTTTTGCGACAAACCGTTTCATTTGACCCTTAACAAGCCAAGATGTCTAATGCCTTCTAAGCTGATCTCAGGAGTTTTTGTGCCTAGCAAATTGTAAGATATGTGGACTATCTTAATTATTCGAAGGCAAGCAATATTAACAGTGTTTGCGAGCTTGCGATACTGTAACAGATCGGTTGAAATCTTGTCAATTCCAAAAAAGCAAAGTGGCGGCATTGCCGAGAACAAAATATGCATTTGGTAAAAAATGGTTTCTGTTTGATTTATGGCATGTTCCCACCCCCGTTATTGTAAACGGACACAGCCCACCTCGGATTGCCAGTTACCACTGGCTTTGACCACACGGACTCAAAATGGCGTTTGTAATGCCTTTTGATACTTACTCTCAGACAGAAACTCTACGATCGGTTTCGTCCTTGTCTGAACTCACCAGGTAGAGACAATCTGAAAGGAGGATCGAAAGGGCTATCCTGTTTCTGTCTGGTTTCGGTGAGCAACCAGCAGTACACGTCACAAAGTCGATCGTGCTTTCAGATAATTGGTTCCTGACTGCATTTTTGCGCAGAAAATTGAAGCGGTACGAACTTTTTTCATGCAACGAGATTTTATTTTATCTGTAACAGAGAAGTATTTGTTTAGATTTCTCTCTAGCAGCCACTTTCCAGATTCATCAGAGAACCCATAATTTTTAATGTAGTTCCGTTTGTCCACTAAATTTAATCAGTTTCACCAAAAGATACCCACATCAACCCTTTTCGTGATTTCTGCGTGATTGTATTTGAATCACGAAATCGGGACTTAGTTCTGGAAACGTTTTCTAGTCAGTTCTGTCAACATGCAAACAGTCTATTTTGTAGCGCGCTCACTTCTGCCGATTCACAGTGTTGAAATAGTTTGGTGAAGGTATTGTGTGATTAACAGTGGTTTGTTTCGAGAGTAACCGAGAAAACAAACGCTAAATCAAACGTGCACTAACTGAGTAGACTGGATGGACATTTATAAAATCTGAGGCTGACATTTGTCCAGTTAAACTAACTGCTTCACATTACGTGCAGTCTTTAATAGAGGTTTCAGTCAAAGCTTTCTCAGCAGTCTCCAATAGTATGTTAATGTTAATCATTTCAGATGGTTCATGAATGTGCGAATTCTCAGGCTACATACAACTGCATAAATTATGTAGTGGCGATCGATCAGCGTTGTAGTGGCGAATCGGAAGCCTATCGGTTGTAGCTGACAGATTGCGACTTAACTGACTTCCGTGGACACCATGCAAACCGACCCCAGTTCAGCCGGAATCTGTACATACTGATTAAATGCATGCAATTTTATAGAGATTGCCACCTATTTTTACGCCCATGAATCTACTTATTCCGCTGGTAAAACATTTTTTTGAGCAGTAGTAGACCAAACTTTGTAATTTTGTCCTCGGAATGTCATTAGACATACTACACCGAAAGCCACTTCTTATCGCCAGGCAGCCAGTAACTGAACTCATGGAATTATTGTTGTTTTTCCCTAACTGCAGGTAACTTCAATTTTGCCATGAGGATTATTAATAGATTGACGGGAAACACGATTATGACGAACGTGAGCTAAATGTCTACTTGACGTTTACATTCACAGAAGCAAGGATTCAGTTAGTAGAACAGTAAACGACGGATGCTAGTAGAAGGACTTGTTGGAACCCATATGTCTTTATAAAACTCCACTAATCACGGGCGGTAAACTTAATCCCATAAATGGTATGCCTGATACAACAATCACTCTTCATTTAGTCCTACTACTGTCCTTTTGTACTGCACGCATACAGTCAGCCCTAATGACAGTTCGTTGGTTATTTGTCATTACCGCATTATCTCCAATTTCATGTCGCCCCTGATCAACAACGAAAGTCAGCACGTTCATCTGTCAACCTTCGACTGATTGTGCTCAACACACCTACTGGGAGTAATTGCTGTGCGTTTTCTGGAATATTTTTACCATTTCTTTACTCACCTTCAATCATGGGCTGTTATTAACTGTGAAAAAGACGGAATCATGCAGTAGAGTACTATACTGCTTGTGTCTGAATTTAAACGTTTATGTCTGACCATCTTTATTGTAAATAAACCCACAAGGTGACTGTGGAATCTTCCGACAGGTGAGACAAAACAATGAGTGGTCATACAGAATTTAATTATCTAATAAACAACTGGAAGAACTATGATACTGATGAGCAGATCCCAAAAAAATAATCAGAACGGAAATATTATCCTATAAAAACCCATCCATCTGAAATTTTTCAATCAAAAACAGCTCACAGACAGTACAAAACAAGATCAGCGCTTTTTCCTGGTGGGTCCATAAGGGGTGAATCTTGTGGATATTAAACATGGCTCTTCGTAGTTTCGTCTACAACAAACGGCTGCAGTATACATTATCCCGCAAAACTTAGCAACAAATAATCCACACTTCCCATGAAATGGAATTTGCTTAATAAACCGCGTTTCCCCTCAGATGTTCCGCCGTTCAGTGAGTGTATACATCGTATTCTTTACAGAACGTAGCCTGACCACTGAACAATTCAAATGTTAGTCAAGAACACAAATATATCAAGATAACTCAACTTTTCATTGTTAATTAAGTGCACACTGAGAGTGAGGCGCGCTTTCAACGTTCACGTTAAGTTTCGTGGACCCGTATGTAAGTATGTAAGTCTTAAGATTTAGATCACTGCCAAATCGTAGGAATCCAGTTCGGTGCGCTGATTATCTACAAACAGATTGATCTCAGTCACACGATTCAAGTGTCTCTGCAACACTTCTTCTTGATGTAGGCTGGCGATTAACTGATCACACCACTCTCGAGCACGCTTGGACATAGACTCTTCACAGCGGTCAATTCGAGTGGATTGCTTTTCTTTGGACAAAGCAAGACAATTTGTCATGGTCTCTCTATCGGGAAACAATAGCTAAACAGAATGGATAAAGCGAGAAAACAGATTGAAAAATTGTCCTATGTCCAATATGAAGGATATTGAAAATTTGTTAAGCAGCACTTCGGCAAAATGGATCCGTTTGGGATATTTCTGGCAACACAACACCACATTGTTTTCACTGTCCTCGGATTCCATTGAAAATGAAACAATATAAATTAAATAACCGATTAATTTCAAAAAACTGTGTAAGCACTTCAAATAGGATTTCATTAGCCAATTTAAGTTGTCTCGGCCCAACACAGTTAAGCTGTTGTAAAACTAGGCTTGATTATACCCGGTTATACCGTCAAAAAAAGGTACCTTTAAGAAATTTTGTTTTCATAATTCGAAATTTAGCACTGAGATGAAGTTTGTTAAATGTTGACTCGTCGTCTTTAAATGGTCAGGCATGTGATCTTCCTTGACCCTCCTAGCTTACTGTTGTACGGTAAACGACTACAAACCAATGAGGTGTTAAAGAACTTATCAGTTATTAGTACACCTATGAAAGTTTCAAAAGCATGAATTTTAGTGCTGTTCATCGGAGGTGGCAGCGAAGTAGTTGCTCTTAGTAAGACATTTAGTGAGGCAGCTTATGAGCCGCTTAGCCGATTCTTTTGGAATCTTGTTTGCAGGTGGACTGTAGGAAATTTTCAAGCGCCTTGATTGCGTCCGTTTATGAGGAGACATTCAGGTTTTATGGATAAAGGCCTCTTTTACGCGCAACCTAGATTCGGCTTTCTCTCGAATAAGTGAAAGCTAAACATGGTTGTCGGCTACTGAATATGGTCGTCGATGATGAGGAGAACGGCAATGGTCTACAAAATTTAGTGTGTTTGCATATGAAGGAGTTCCAGTCCTCACTACAAACTTTCGGCCCTGCTCCTCAGTGTTATAGAATGACGTTAATAGTGAAAGTGGTCCAAACTATGACAGATACCCAAATATGTAAACATGTGTAAAAAGGAAACATTAAGCAAAGCAACACAGCTTGATAGAAATTTTTGGTAACTTCAAAGATATAAGCCAACCACTAACCTCGGTACGCTATCATACAAAACTGCGTTTTCAACCAGTGACTAGGATGGTCACGAGGGCCTAATTATTAAACTCCTTGAGAAAACAGTCAAGGCTCCCTTAACTTACGACTAAGTCTTCATATGACCACTTCGTGACTTCTTACAGCCATCGGTATTTGTATCAACCTATGTTCAACGTGATAGACGTTAGTTTGAACCATCCATTTTTGTAATCCAGTCTTGAAGCAACACTTTGCACTTTGAAGGTGTAAAGCGCATTCCATACAAACCAGCCCGGCCGCTCAACCTGTCCAGCATGGTCTGCATGTTTCCGGCAGAGGGGATAAGTAAGACAATGTTGTCCGCATACTCCAGATCGGCCAATATAGCGCCAGGAAGAAGCTCAACACCAAGCCCATTGGACTCCCGAAGCGCACCCTCCAGAATGTCGTCCATGACAAAATTGAACAGGAAGGGGAAAATCGGACACCCCTGACGAACACCACTAGAAGTGATGAACGCCCGAGACAGTTGTCCATAAACTCTCCTGCTGCTTGTAGAGTGAGCATACAGTGATCTCAGTAGATTCACGTATTTCTCTGGTACTCCCTTGCGGAGAAGGCAGCTCCAGAGAACGTTACGAGCAACTGAATCGAAGGCTGCCTTCAGGTCCAAAAAGACCACGACTGTCGGCTGTCTGTAACAGTGCCGATGTTCCAAAAGGCAAAAATATGATCAACGCAGCCTCGACCGGATCGGAATCCTCCCTGTTCTTCGCGTATCTGACTTTCTCTGGGCTCAGTAAGCCGACGTAAAATGAGACCAGTGAGTAACTTGGACGCAATAGACACCAAACTGATGCCTCTGTGGGTGTCACATTGACTTCGGGCCCCATTTTTGTAAAAGGGAATGACTGTTGATAGGCACCAATCACGAGGCACCTCTCCAGTCTCCCAGATCGTCTGGAGGATTTTTCTCAGTTCTTATATCAACCTCTCCCCACCATCCTTGAAAAAGAGAAGGAGAGAGGAGGTCTGGACCAGGAGCCTTATTACGCTTTAATAACTTAAGCTCCAGGACCACTTCTGCATCCGACGGAGGACCGTCTGGAATGCAATAACTGACTATTCGGGTCCCGTTGTCCACATGATCTGGTTGAGGCCAGCTGAACTGCTCTTCAAAATGTTCAGCCCACCTGTCAAGTCGGCGCGATTGACTGGTGATAAGTGAACCATCTTCTTCATATATGGTCTCACTTACACCGACTTGACGGCCAGTACAACCACGGATTAGGGGAAAAAGCTTTCTGCTATTCCCAGATAAAAAGGCTTTTTCCATCTCTTTTGATTGTTCGACCAAGTATTGCTCACGGTCTTTGCGCAAGCTTTTAGTCAGCTTGCATTTAAGTTCTCGACGGTCTTCATCATATTTAGAACCAGGTGGGATCAAGCGACGCCTGTTCATAAGGTTTATCGACGTGACAGAAATCCAGTTCCGTCGCAACTGAACAGCCCCATCGGAACATGCCTGTTCGCAGCATACCATCATAGCTTTGGCGATTTGTTCCCAGTGTTCATTATGATCATTCATCTGACTCGAACTGGGTAACTTCTTCACCAACGCCTTTTGGTAAGCGTTCTTTACATCCTCGTCGCTCGAATGCCAGTTAAGCACCTTGCATTTACGAGCGTACGTTCTCTGGGCAAACGATAAAACAAAACGGGCACGCACAACAGCATGGTCCGAGTCCAGGTGGTTACTCCAAAAGGCACGACAGTTTTTAACAGAGTGGCGCCACCTGTAACTAACTGCTATATGATCCAACTGTGTCCACGGCTGGGAGGCACTCGGAGGTCTCCAAGTAACACAGTGCTTCTTCCTGTGTTGGAATGCGGTGCTCGAAATATACAGATCGTGGGATTCGCAGGGCTGCAGCAGGCTTTCTCCATTATCAGTGCGTTGTGTCTGGACACCAAACACACCTCCTAGCTGCTTCTTATCCAGAGAAAGACGACCAAGCTGAACA
>JTDE01000178.1:97498-112089 GCA_014338405.1 Paragonimus skrjabini miyazakii | reverse complement strand
GGACCGGAGTCCTAGTCAGCATAGCCCGCCGGATCAAAACAGTACACAAGCCCGACCATCTCGCCAAGGTCGGGTTTTATCCGCTCAGCTGGTGAACTCGTTAGATATAGTTTTTGAGATAAGCATTGGAATTGTCAGTGTGTTGTACCTAACTCAAAACCCACCTTCTGCTTCCTCCATAAAAACCGAACAAGATTTGCACTCATACCAGCAGTGAGGCACGAAAGCTTTATTTAGAGCAAAAGATCAAAAATGGATCAGTAGAAGACGATCATTGAGGCCTGTAAACAGTCATCCGGTGAGGTACTCACATAGTTTAAATCACAGCGCCAATCTGACACATTTTGACAGAAATTAATCAAAGTACTCAGTCTCATCGCATGCAAGAAGCTTTTAGTCGGGGTCCAATCAAACACGCTTTGTTCGACTCTGGTCTCAGCGTAACCCCTATCCCAGTTTGACGGTGATACTGGATTTCACAGCCATCAGACACTGTAAGACAGAACTATCGGACCACGGCAGTGTGGGTGGGAGACTTCAAGATAATGGCAACGGTGCGATTGTAAATGCGTTTTTAGGAGAATCAAAGTATAAACAAGCTCAAACCTAAGACTGATTATCACTAATACTTGCTGACAGAGTGAGAACACTGGAAGAGTCTGTGTACATAAGATGTCTTTGTGTAAAGATACTTACAACAGCTAACACTTACCCACTAAAGCCAGAATTATTTGTCCAGCTGGAAGTTCAATGAGGCATAAGTATAGTAGCATGGTGAACCATCAATCACGGTTCGAGCCTCTCCGTATCGTCAAATGAATTGCTTCCATTGACGCTGCCCACTCCACCACCAGTCCACCAGTGGGTGCTCACACATAATCCATTTCATTTACTCCCATATCTTTTGTCTGGCCGGTCAAAACCATCGTGCTGTAGCCTATTCCGCAGTTATCCTGAAAACATCAACTGTACTAACTACCAGGTAAACACATCTTTACTTCGCTACACGTAACTTATTCTGTATTGTTATTACCAGCACTACCCGAAATGTCCTTCTTTGTCTTCCAGTGTTCAGGTTGACTGTTTGCGCCATTGTATTCACAGTTACCAGTTGTTAAATTATTTACCGTGTACGGACTCCACTTGGTCGTATGTTTTGCATTTCACCAAGTGGTAATCACAGTTAATTACCTAAAGAATAAATAGATCGCAAACACACTGGAAATGTTTACTGCAGAATAGGAAAACATATAATGCACTCAAAAAGAAAATAGGCCCATTACTATTCGTTTGAAGCAATGGGAGATACTAGTTGTAATCAAATAAGTATCGTCCAAAAATATTCTCATCTTTCACATTTCCCTAGACTTCTAGGTCAGCCCTCTTTGAAAAATACACTAGGCTTGAGTCTTCCTCCGGTTACATCTTTCCCAAAGGTGTGCGTATGTTTCTCACAGCCGAGATTTGAACTCCGGCTATGCTTTCATGTGACAATATTGTAGACAATTACGACGCTGACCATAGCTGAGTCGTGAAGTACGAACGTTCAGGCGTATTCGCTCTTCAGTAATGCCCAGTTTTCCCGATTGAATCCAGAAAAGGACTGGACGCCACAATCAAATCAGCAAGTTGAAATTATTCTTCACTCTTAGAAGACACGGCAAACGTTATTTTAAGTCCCCATAAACTCCACATGACTAATGATTCGCCAACTCCAACCGTGCATACGTTCAACTGGAGAGCGTAATTAGACTGACACTTATCCTCACCAAGCTCGTTACCCAATTGGACCCTTAGGAACATATCTAGCCAGTCTTTTCACCAGCCAGTTTTGAACCCCAGGCTGGTTGGTGGGAAGATTTTCTACACTAAAAAAAGATGCAAATACAATTTGCAAGAAATTTCTCTAGGATATACATTAAGATGTGGGTTTAAGTGACACCAAAATGCGGACAGGCCTAGCCTCAGAATCCGCGCAGTCAAATTACGTGCCAGCGTACCATCTACGAAAGGCCGTTGTGCACCAGAAGAAGCATTTTTCCCTCAGACATTCAGATGCCGACGTGGGGCAAACGATAAATCCATCTTATACATGTTGCAGTCATGCCCCCATCGTCCAAAAATTTGAAATCCAACGACATAACCACATCTTGTTAGCTGCCATCAGGATACTGCGGTCGGACCACAAATCTTGATACTCATGCATCAAACCTTAATTCACAGTTTTCAAATAAAATATCCCATTCATAACCCATGTAAAAGTTTGTAATCCCTATCGGACTGAGGAGATGATTCGGACAAAACTAACATAATTTCAGCATCAACCATCTCAACAGTTATAACAAGTCCACAAAGGTCATCCACAAATTAACTGTCCTTAACAATCGCGGATTTATTCACCCATTTATCACTAACCCCCATCATTAGTGGAACTCCCCAGGACAAAATTTGGTGGTCTATGCCTCACCTTTATACGGGGTTCTGTAAAACTTGTGGCACTCAGACATGGTTAACCTATACATGCCTCACTAGGGACAATAACAGCAGTGTATCCGACAACCATATCTGCTACCTACAAATCCACTTCACATAAAGTATCGATTGAAATTCCTTCCTTCCGTGTGAGGAAAAACTCCGGTAATTTGTGCTACTTGTGTTTGCCAGAATAACTAATCCCAACTAAGCACCGTGTCGTTCGCACGTTTTTTCTACAGCCGGGGTTACGGGCTCAGCGGAGCATACGCTTTTTACATGAATATGTTCTACAACCGTGCCACGTTAGTCACAGGTGTATAACGCTTTACTGTGATGCATTTTAACTCCAATGGCCCTTTTGGTTGACCGCAGGCAGAATTCGGAAGGGGAAGCGAAGTGTACTGACCAGTGATCCAAACCTTCAATGACACCAACGTTAGACAATACGTATATGAGCCAGCGATTCTCAACAGTCTAGCTTACCGTTTGAACTTCAGATGCATTTGTGTTTCAAGCAAATTCAGGTAATATTCAAATCAATTTCGTTCACAACATCACGACTTGCATAATTTTTTAATGATTAAGCATTTCATTTAGTTATTTGTGATATTACCAAATTCACTTATTACACACGGATGATTATGGACTCGAATCCACTCGAAGATAAGGATTCTGACTTCCGTCTACAAGCATGCTGTAAGCGCCTACCTTAGACAATCATTTCAGAATCATGATGTTAAAACTAAATTAACAAGAATGTTGCTGTATTCTGTTTAAAAAGACCACAAACTGTTTCTGTCAACGTTCGGCGTGATTTTCTATTATTCGTTATGATTAAGGCGTATTTTGCTCTACCATTAATTCCTTTTAAGTTTAATCGTGTTACTCACTTCTAAAACATTTGCTTGTATATACACGATCCTGAAGATCTGCGACACACTGTTGAGTCTATCAGATGCTGAGGCTTTGTATGATCTTGTACAACCCTCTGTCGTTCTTGAAACCTAGACATAGCTCCATGCTTAAATCAAATCACGCTGAATACTGAAATTACAGGCATTCCTGTGAACTCGCCGGATTACTCTTATGCACACAACTATATACAAATTGCCTTATCTTCCGCTCTGCTCAAGTAGACAGGATCAATACCATTCGCCATTCTAAAATTGCAATTAACAAACTAACCTCAAAAACACAAGGGTTGGAGTGCTGTTGGAGTTTAATAAGAGTGAAACTCGGATCTAGTTTTTTACTACTAAGTGGACTGGCCGGAAAGCCTACCTGACTGCGAGGACTGTGAGCGAATATGGGTGGTGTTCAATCTGAAATAGTCAAAATCCCCGGAGTTCAATGCAACCTAAATATAACTTTCGTTGTCTTTTGTTTTCCCCACGGGGGCATGATCACTAACTTTCACTGTTCTCGGGCTTTTGAGAGAACCAAATAGTTTCTGCATTCCACAATCCTGCAATGCTCATATTTAATTGTTCTGGTCGTCCCTTCACCACCCATGTTTCATTCCTCGACTATGCTACGTAAACATTGCAGAAAGATAGCAAACATTCCTAAATGACAAATCGGTTACTGCTTTTTAACAAAAATTGGCAGTATGGTTGATTAAAAGATAATTAACATGAAGACCAGTGATACAATTACACAAACGGAACACAGAACGACGGTTGCTGCACAGCAAGTATGAACTCAGGGTGAAATTGTCCTGAGTTTGGTCGCCTGTTAATGATACAATGGAACCACAAACCCGAACACAGGATAAATTTATTGAACAAAACCTCTCGGCCTTAGTTTTGGTACGTATTGAACGATCATCTGAGATTCGTTTGTCATCAGTTAGCTCAGTAGTCACGGTTTGATTAGCTTCTCACTGTGTTCACCAAACCACTCAGAGCTGCGATAGTTGTGTCCAGATAGACTTATTTGGACGCGAACAAAAGCTGCATTTTTCTACAGGACACAGGGCCAGCTGGCTGCAATAACATGCTTGACGTCATCTGTTTTCGAACATGACTATCCTAGTGCCCGGAACCAAAAGACGTCTGCTCACACCATTTTTGTTTCCACCTACGTATATCATATCTGGTATACAACCAGTAAATTAAGACCGGAAGTTGTGTCAGAAGACTGAAACCATAAACCACCCACCGCCCACCAATAATTGCACGGACCGAGTTCATCCAAAAATAGTTTAGCCATCGCTCTTGTTCCAGATTCTACACTGGCTCTCCATATACAAACTGCTGCAGTATACCACTGAGGCTTATAAATGCTTCCTTGACCGTGTTTAGCAGTCAGTTTTGTGTGGTCCGGCAGTTCTGATCACAACAGTGATGATACCCACATGTTCAATTTTGCTTTGTTCTTTATTATTCGCAACGCCAATTTTAAACGTTCCCGGTCGAGAATGGTAGTGTCATTTCAGAATGCCTGCTTCCATTCCAGAATATGTAAGTGGAATAGGGGGAATCTCCAATTCACATCTATAAATTAGTTCCTGACTTTGCTGCACGGTACCTTTAGTTTTCGACAGTGTACTCTGGTCACCAACACATCTACAGGACGGTTGCTCACGAGTGTTTAATCAATAAATCGCATCCACTGCATCAACCGTTATGTAGGTAAACGTAGTGGTCCAACAACGAACGGCTTTTCGTACATTACTGTCCACTTTTACGCGGCAGTTATTGTCTTGTACCGCGTAATTTTCGTACATTCGGAAGATATATTTATACAACCATTATATTATTATTACATATTATATATATAACTATTATATAACGGCAGTGTTGTTTAAACACGCACACAACCAGTGTCCGCAATCGCAAGACACATCCTAACTGCTGGTCACGTCATCGATCCGGCTTGTGCATTCAGAATCTTATTACGTCATCCCAGTTCAAGATTTTTCCAGTTTGCTGAGGCTGTCGCAATCAATCGACTGAAGCCGGCCCTGTGTTTTCAGAAACAGTTGTTCGTGAACTTGACCCTGCCCTGGACTAAGTGACCGTTTCTAACCCATCAATCAACTATCCATCCTACCCACTCCTGACTGTTCGATATAAAAAAACCATTTCATGTTATTGTAAATTTGGTACTGATGAGTCAATGCGAAATGCCTGCATCTACCAGTTTTCGTGTTCTAACGGTGTTGTTCAAACTCCTGAAGAGAACTAATTGTTTCAAACTATTATATTGTTTACCGGATACCTTAACTTTGTAACTCGAATGATATTTTTTATTTTGTTCATATTGCTGGTACGGATTTGTCTACTACTTTGCTCAACGTTGATGAGACCACATTGTGGGGCTTCTTCAACTCACGGAGATCTGCAGTCTTACCTAGATCGCACAAAGTGATCACATAAGGTTAGGTCTGATTTTGATGTTATGTTTCGAATGAGTTTGTTTTTGCACAAAACGAAGGCCTACAAGAATGCTTACCTTCTGCTGACATTTTACTTTTATTCAGAGCCTGCTTCGTTGCAGGATGTAAGCAACTGGATGTTTAGTGTTTTATTTTTTATGTCCTCTTTCTTCGTTCTTCTTTACTGGCTATGGATTATTCTCTTCTTCATTGTTGTATGGAACTTCGACATCAGCACAAACAGTGAGATATCGCCGTCATTGATTAAAATCATTCTGCTAGTGTATATTCCAGCAAAATGAAGTCATGGATTATAAGTTTTTCATTCGTAACCCAATAAGTGACATAAATCTTACCTGTTCTGTATCATTCGGATCAGATTTTGCGAGTCTTTCAGCATATGGCAAGGTAGCTTCAACAAGTCGATCGTGAAAATTGTTCGCAGCCTCCCGACACTTCATCAGATAATTCTATGATTAAAATTTTGTTACAGAAAGGATAACAACAAGAAGTTTTCTCAGTATGAACATGAATTAAATGCTTAAAAACGAATTATATTTCATTGCGATTTGCACACACATACACACTGGTTATTGAATGAGGTGAACATATTTTACTTTTGGGAGACAGCTATGGACATTAAAACACAAACCATAAACGTTGATTTTAACCAATAAAAATTCGGCTATGTAATGCTCCCATCAGTATTTTGTCGTTATTGTCAAACCGATGTCTTCCAATCTGAACCTGGATTACAAAGAGTTTTCAACCATATTTTCCTACTTTACCCATCTTCTTATTCTTGACTGTCCATGAAAAACAGCAAATATTTTAAAAATTGTTCTCGGAATGTCAGAGCCGTTGAAATCGGTTTATTAGTTGCATGTCTCTGATTTGTTAAGGGCAACATACTGAGATGTCGGAGACTTATTGTTATGCGACTTTGTATTTCAGCATCCTGCAAAAGGCGAGTGATCAGCCAGATGATGAAACGATATTTATTTATATAAAGCAGCATTTTCCCGAAAACATTTCAGTAGAGCTGGCAACTTTACAGTCAATTTGCATTAGGAAATCATCTGAGAAACTGTTTTATGTTATCTCTCAGGAAAACGGATGTAGAACTATTGCCATCTGAATTTGTATTTACTGGTTCATACAATTTGTTCAGCTGTGTTCGAGATGAACAGAGATTTATTGAAACTATCACTTTCATTGACCACAAAACACTACTACTTCGTGTTTGTTAGTTGTTCCATATTCTTCTGAAAGCTGGGAATGAAAAACTCTAATTTAGTTATAAAAAAGAAAACTGACAACAGAGTTATCAGTAACTCTGACCATTTTTAACGTCGGACTGCGTTCTGTCCAGTACAACTTACAGTTAGTGGTCAACACAAAACGGTTTCAAATCGATTGTGCCAGACGTACGTTCCCGTCTATTTGGCCACAAAATCGTACTATACTTTGCGAATAACTGACTTTCAAACGTAGTATTCTAATACATGACATATCAAACGTTTTCCAGGAAACTCTGTTATAAGTTTGTCGGTTCATTTTACAGCACTTTCACAATCCTCTACCTTTTTCATACCATCTGGCATTCACAAAGCGGACACGTTGTTCTCCCCAATAAAAAGTAACTTCACACAGGTTGCTTCGGGCTAAAAATATGCGCGTTAAACCTATATCACATAACACTCATCATTCCTATTGTGGCCCATCACACATGAATTTCCAAGTAAGTATTATATGGTTATATAGTAATCGTTTCGATTAATCAACAACTTGTGGGTAAACAGTCAAGAGTAGAACATTCACAAAGCAGAATTTCACTAATGGAACCATTCATGCTAACCTGACTACCCTCAAGAAAATATGTAACCATTTCACGAATATTTCGTCCGAATTCAGTGCACACTTCTTCGATTTGTTCCGAAATAACCATTTCATTTGCCATCAACTGGTCCCATAGTTCGTGAATCTCATCACGATAACCGGCAAGAATATCCTCCATAACACTTGTCTGAGTTTCATGTATAGATTCCAAACGGTTAAGTGCCTATATAAAAGGAGAAGCTCAATGAACGGCAATCTGGTAGGGAGATAAGTTCAACAAACGCACGACTTTACAGTGACGCACAAAAATGAGAAGACGGTATCATCCACTGATCCTTATATTTAAGTGATGCAAAGCGAAAGTCATCCAGCAAATTTGTTCGGTATTCAAACTCACACACGCGAACATTGAGCTTTCTGTAACCGTCATGTAAAATTCTCGACCAACGGTTTATTGGACTATTGCTATTATCATGATGATATCTGATTCATTTGCTCATGTTTTTCAATAAAATCCGTGCACTATGTTAAACTCTATGCACTCGGAAAAATAAAACGAATTTTGTTCGGCCACAAATCACACAATCCCGCCTCACTGACTTCATGCTTCAAACTTTACATGGGTATTTTTTATCGAGGTTATCGAATACAAATTAGCTGCACATTCTAACGTTAACGTGTAGACTGACAAGTCTTATGGAGAAATGGGAAAAATGCCTCGTTTACCATAACCAATGAGTTTGTATATGAAATCGATTCTGCTTACTTTTTGTTTGTAGTCCAGAAATTCCTGAATGAGCTTCATTCCAGCTGTTCGATCTGCATCTTTTACCTCTCTTAAGGCCGCTCGTAAACAGTTCTCTTCTTGTTGCCGTTTGGTATGCTCTTCCAATCCGAACTGGAAAAGCATACGACAGCTATCTGCCAGCTTGTCTCGATACGTGTTTTCCAATAGCCAAAAAATGCATTCGTTAAAGAATTAGCATTTGTTGTGGAAAATTTTTATTAGAAACATTATTTTCAATTACCACTTGTAATGTCAGTCATGTTACACTTCCAATATATTTTTCTTCAGTCCGAAATCCACATTCTCATGTCAGCCTTCTTTCACCCATACCGTAAAAAAGTTCATTACTAGGCAAAGTAAATTGCAAACTAATCCTCCTAGAAAATTAACACACAAATGTAATATACTACACAATTTCGCGTACTATGTCTTAATGATAGCAACGTAGTCTACAGCTGTCACTCAGTTCACCTCATTATCAACTCGTTGTATTACTCAACTCGATGAAGTTGGGTTGTTTTCTTCTCATAACAGAACCACCACTAAATGTACCCCTTTTCCTTTCCCATTAATGTTCCTCAACAAAGTCTAACATGCTTTTCTCTGTGTTTAAAAGTTGCGAATGTACGTCTAGTGGTGTCAGGGTATTTGTAAATGATTTTCGAAAAGCGTAAGGTAATTTGCAGTACACGGGGCCAATAAACTCCAAAATTATGAAGGTGTGAAATTTTCGATGACAGCAGTTGTCTCATTGGCTTTGATTCAAAGCATTGTTTGATCTGTAAACCACACAGACCCTTAACTATATTATCTCCGAATGACTCTATAGGTGTTCATCTATTAGCTGTTGAACCTAACTGTATTCGCTTCACTTTGTAATTCCACAATCCCAATCGCATGTTGCCAAATTATCTAGTGTCACGGAGCTCGGAACTCCAAAAATAATACTCAAAACGTATAAATTGTATTGCCAGTAAGAGAAACTTTTGTTTTGGTTGTAGTTGGAGGGCCACAGTCTGCCCCAAGTCTTCCAGTAGCAAGTACTGAATCCTGAATCCAAACTCATGTCACAAATGTTTTATCTAAATGGCGTCCGCTTTCCTTTGCAAATCTACTCACATTAAAAGGCTAAGATTATGGGCCGAAGAGACAATGTTTGTCTCACAACTCCAAATATGTTAAAACTGCACTGTTTAAATTAACGTTACTTGAAGTAAAAAGACTGAGTACATTAACATGCCGTATTGGCGCAACACAATATTTCTTAGTGGAGGTTAAGTTAGCTTTGTCGTGAGGTTATAAAAATGACGTATTGAAACATGACAATAGCGCAAAAATTATTGTAATACCTGAAATTGTTTTGGCGAAGACAATTTATGATCTGTGAGATAGGACAGACCAATATGACGGAAAATACGAATGAATATAACTGAACGAGACAAAACATGACCATATTCATCACCAGGATATCTGCAACACTTGAAAATATAGTTCGCAGACACAAATTGTGGATCGCGGCATTTGCGTATGATGATGTTAGTAAACTGGGGCTTACTCCTACAAACCACGTAAGATGTTTCCGCAAACGTTCAGTGTGTGTCCAGCCCTAAGTATATGTTTAAATATGCATAACGAACAGACATTGACGAACAAACTCACTGCCGTCGTCTTGCGTTTCAGGTTAGCCCATTTACCTTCTAGGTATATGCTCAGTTGTTGGGTTAGCCCCTTTGTGTAATTCATACAACAGCCACGTAACTATATGCATTAACTATGTACAGGATAGTAGGCGCAATATGACCATTTGAAACCTAGAGATCGAACCTTGCTCGAATGAATCATTCCACACATAATCTGACAAGGTTGTGTAGTGGCTATGTAAGGTGTTTTAGATACATTTTATCAGCTTTGCATCAAAAAGACTTTTAAAAAAGTGGATTTATTGCAAAATGTCGTCATACGCTTCGTTGTTTTTCGCAGAAATGAGATCACTATTACTCAATGCGATCAACAGAGCACACTATGGCTGCCAGGTTACGAATATTCTGATGTCTCTTACTAAATTGAACGGAGGTAACTGTCTCCCGTTAGATTTGTCAAAAAATGCCAAATGTTCACTTGAACGGAATTCACGGAAAGGATATTGTTCCACAATCTCGCTAACAAGTGGCAATGGGAGGAAACGTTGACCCTCTGGATCAGCACGCAGAATCGATTCGTACAACGAGTCTCCTTCAACTTCATCAACGAATGCGCTAGCATGATATTCTGCTTCTTGCTTGCGTTTTTCCCGATGATCTTCGAGTTCGAGATCTTCACGCATTTTCTCATTAAATTGATCCACCGTCATTTGGTATTGCATATACGCCGCATGTCTCTAGAAAAAGGAAAAGCTTCAGATCGTATGGGTTTAAATTCTGTACAACTACTTATGATGCATTTGCCAGTCACTATCACGTAAACCGGTTTGTTCTCTGGACGTCAAGATCAAGTTGTCAATCAGCAGCAATGGCCAAAGGGGCTGTCTTCATATCAGTAACAAAAACCATGTGCACATGTTGCTTGGCACAGACCCTGGTATAAAAACAGATGTGTGCACTGCTACAGTGTGTCTTAAATGGGTCTGAGTATCTGTTTATCATCTAGCTTGTATTTTGCTTCTACCGATGGACAGACAAGTAAAAAGAGCCTCAGTATATTTACCCTAGTAAAATGAACGAATCTCAAAATGAAGTAGAAATCTGATTTTAAATCAGGTTCCACAGAGGCTAGCATGGCCATTATTCTCATTAATTCCTCATGCTTTCAGTAAAGAGACTGAGCATAATTATATTACTTCCACGCTTCAGGTAGGTCGATCATATGCCGGGAAGAAACGCAGTGACAATATCACTACTCTCTGAGAAATTTTGCGATACAGATTAGTGGATAAGCAAGTGTCTAACAGATCCGTCTTCGTCGGCTACCTCTGATAGACGAAATAGTCCAAATTAATAAACTGTGTACAATCTGTCCGTGAAGGCGATGCTAATGAGTTAACGTTTGCAAACGCGTCGTTTTTACGAGAACCTTCACCAAGGCGCTGAATAGAATAAATTCGATTCTTTTACTTTGACAAGAACAACCGAAAACGTATTATTTTACAGCACAAACACTAGTTATATTAGATCACAGCTTTTCTTTTCCTGTGAACTTCTCAACCAACCTCTTCCGAAAAGAAACACTACAGCTGAAATTCGTTCTTGTCAAATCTTGTCAATATTGCCTACTTTAGATTCGACTGAGGTTTGAATCCCGACCGGCTGGAGAAGCCTGTTTCAGCATACACATAACATGAATAATTTTATCCAAATTCTCCACCACTTGCCTCTAATTGGTGGGCTCAACTAAATAGTTTGTAATAAATTTTTCAGCTTATTTCACTTCATTTCTACCAGTTTGAAAAAATGCTGGTTTATGCTTGACTTTATTTGACAAGAGTGGATACATTTTTGAGTATACTGCAAAAGTGAAATCGGTATTACAACTTATTTTAGCAAATAAGGAAGGAACTGTGATCAAACGTACCGTGTTCTCACGAATTCGTTGATAATCCAAATATTGTAGTTCAGATAAAAACGCACATACATAGGATCTATAATTAGGGTCAGTGGTCAATGGACATCCCTCCAGTGTCAGTGAATTTAGACTTCGGAACTGTCTCAAATACAACACCTGTAAAGAATATGAAGTAATGTTGGGTTAAAACAAAATATATCTTCACCTGAAGTCAGATATATCCATTTTTTTATGTACACACATGCACACTACGTATGTACGCATTTCTGTACGCATACAAATATGTGGTTAGTACCCATGCTAACAAATTTCTGGTAATGATAAAAAGAAGTGCCAGAAACATATACAAATAAACCTCATTGCATCCGTTACATGCTCAATGGCGTTTCTAAACACGTAGTGTTAACTATCTAGAATGCAGTTACTTTGTCTGGTAACAATGAAAAGGAACTGATAAATCGTCCCAGACTGACTTAATAGACGTGCAATCATATGAAAATATACGTACAGTTTTCGATCGTTATGATGTTGCTGTTCTACTTTTCACACATTGGCAGTCTAAACTAGTCGTTGTGAAATGTATACGCATAAATTCTCCGTGACTTGTACGAAGTGATACCAGCGTAGAGAAAAGACACAAATCTGGCAAACTCGGCCACATTTATTTTCCATAAGTTCTTGGGCATATCAATCTAGTGCATCGCTTCTTTTGCTATTGAGGGATGAAACACATTTGTTTTCGGAGCGTAGTCAAAATGTGGATGCTCTTCTTGAGGCTTGAATCAAAAATCTACGAAGAACTGTCCTGGAAACTTCGCAGTATTTTACCTACCAAATAGACTGGGAGCCTCAAGTGCTGCCAATGCGACTTCGCGTCGTTGGCTGCACACTTTGTATAGATCTTAGACCTGAACTCGTTCCAATCTAGACATACCGTAAGTAAATACAGTTTCTGTTATGACTGTGTAAGTTCACATGATGGTTCCACTGTAATGACAGAAGTACAAACGGACAGAATGTAGACACCGTGCTCCCTCTATCGTAGTTACTGCTTGGCGGATAGAGTAGTACAAAAGATGAGCGAAATCTGGACAATCAGTCGGTAAGTTCAACTGAAAAAGACGGTAGCCGCTAACGAAACAATGAACGCACGCTTTATTCAAGACTGTTTGACTAGAGAGCAGCCTGCTTCGATGCGATTTATGGGAGGGCTATGGCTACGTTATAATACACAAACCTGACGCCTGTCCCCACAAACAGTTTGTTCAACCGTTGAAACTTTCGCGGTGGTATATAAACTGTAACCACTTTAGAGATGCAAGAATATTCATCTTCAACAGTATGGATTGACATTTACTCGACTTGCGATCCAGTATCAGATAGTTGCGTGGATTCTCGTGACAGACAAGTGCGATATAAATGTATATCATCATCATCAGCTACAACAACAACAACACCAATTTAAATGATATGCCATTTTTGACTGCCCATTCACTTGTATACACACACTTGTATACGCATATACAAACATACATTTGCTTATTTTGTACTCGTACATACATCGGTCAGGTTAGTGAGTAGATTTTTACCCAAAGATAAGTATTTTAATTTCTTCAATGAACATAGACCCTCGATTTTTTTAATCTGATTGTTAAAGAGACTAAGGTCTTCCAAGTTTTGTAAATTCTCCAGGTTTTCAATTTTTTCTATCCGATTGAATGACAGGTCTGCAAAAAAAAACAAATAAACATGATCCGTTGTGATATGTACTCTGAGTTATGATCGCTAATCTATCATTTACACTGACACAAAACTATCAAGCATAACAAGTGTAAATTTAAAAAAAAACTCAATCACATCTGTGCCGAATGATTCTCAGACCTATGCTGCTGCTTATTCACTTGTCCGTTTCGTTTTAAAATACACTTGTTGTCAACAGGAGTAGTGCACTAAACATGAGCAGCCTTTTGCAAGCGCTTTCTAAACTGCAATACATTAGTGGGCAGAAAAACAAACAACACGCAGTCAGCATGAGTGAGAAAAACACGTATATCGATCGTCATTACAGTTTACTCAGGCGCCGGCATTTGTGGAGACATTGCCCACGAAATATATAGCAAAACGTTCCAATGTTTCCTTCTGTGACAGTTTATTTTGTCTTGTTGAATGCAACATTTTATTATCCACCGCTTGGTGAGAAACTTATTGCGACGACTTGATCCATTAAGGAAATATGCTATTTTTACTTTGTCTACCCGCATTCCTTGAAGCATGATGGTTTCCAGTCTGGAATTGCCTTTTAAGCGCTGGAACGCTAATAGAGACGTTTGTCAATAGCCATGATGACTAGAAGAGCGGGACGGTGGAGTCGAGCGGCTTGATTTGAAATGCGCACACAACCCATACCGGTTGATCTGGCTAGGTTACAGCGGCGGGTTGAGGCTAACCCTGACTCGGTTAGGAGATCTGTTTTTGATTAAGCCCTTTGGTTTAGTCTTCAGACATCGTGCTCGGGCTCGCACTTATGAGACGATCGGTATATGTTCATTAGCT
>JTDE01000178.1:39656-90457 GCA_014338405.1 Paragonimus skrjabini miyazakii | reverse complement strand
TGGTACTTACGTTTTATTGACAGCGCAGCCAGTTTCCCTAGAACTAGCCGCTGCTCTTGGTGAGTTGGATGCCTAGCAAAAGCAAGAACAAAGCAGCAACATGCCAATGCATGATCTGAATCCGAGTATTTGCTGCAAGAGGAACGACAATCCTCAACGGAGCTCCACCATCTATTACTAATAGCTATGCGGTCTATCTGAGACCAGGCATGATTTGAAGAAGGGGGCGTCAAGTTTAACAGTGACGCTTAATATGTCCAAAATTAGTGCTGGATAAAAATAATTTATACTCAGTACACATTTGCAACAGCCATTCGCCATTATCCGAGCGATATGATGCTATCGTGAACCTGCCACCTAAACGAGATTTGGTTTCACCAAGGTGGCCGACCTTGGCGTTTACACCTCTGGCCAGAATGACTATATCAGAGCCGCGTGTCGACCGAAGGAGAGCGGCTAGATCCTAGTGAAAAGTATCCTCGACACCAATGTCACTACAGTCAGCTGGAACATAGGCAGGCATGATGAAGAGATTTCTGAAGATTTGGCGTTTGGAACTGGCCTCAATCAAACCCACCAAGCCGACAGCACAACGTTTAATGCTAACAGGAGCCCTATCTTCCAATGCGATTGCAGTCGTCGTGCTGGGGTTTTTGTCTATTCTAGCCTGACTGATAGCGGCGGACATGGGGTCAACCGAAGTGTACAGCCAGTATCAAGTACAGGGTGGGTATTGTCAGTTCCATGTGTTGACAAGTCATTAATGCTTGCCTTTGAAACGTTGCAGATATCGAAATTCAATGAGACTAAAGTTCGTATAGACCTACCTGTTCTAAAGTGAGAACGTTGAAAACACCTATATTAATTCGCATTCTAGGTCTGAGCAAGGGACCATGGAGGCCTGAGGCTGTGTGGTAAGAGATGGGACTTACCGATAGAGTGTTACTTTGATTAGCTATATCTTTTGTGAAACCTGCAGAGTAACCACCGAAAATGGGGGTCGAAAGGGGCTTGAGAGCTAAATTTGATTGGACAGTAGGAGATGGGTCAACAGTAACAAGTTTTCACCAATCCACCCTGCCGTATGCAACAGATAGAGCGACCCGGTTCATACTGCGAGACGGCCGATGCAGTACAGAATTATCGGTGTTGTAAGAATTCATGATTGTGTGTGGGCTGAGATACTGGCAGGACGCCCAGAACTAGAGAGGAGAACAACTAAGGTTCTCGACGAAAGCCTTCGGCTCAAAAGCCTCTGCCGCAAATCAGCCGGAGTGTAGCACTGCATTAAAACTGGTACTTGTTGCTTTTTCAAACTCCCATCCTAGGGAGCCAGGAGACTGTGGCCTGTCAGACCTCTATTTATTAACCTGCCTGGTATGAGTGAGTTTTCCGATGTGAACGTCAAATCGTCCAGTTTAGCAGAGTAGGTCGCTGAGGTGCATAAGCTGTCACACCGCGTCAGGGTCCAAGCTCGTTTTCACCGTGCGTGTGAATAATGTTCAGGTTTCCCGTCCTGCTAGAAAACACACAGTCTGCCATCTTAACTACATCCGATGACCCTGAGCTTAGAATGTATTTGTTGGCAAGTTCTAGCAAGAGGTTGGTAAAAATATTTGGTGGTCAAATTACAGGTATAAAAATAGTGAATGGAACTAAATAAAGGGTAAATCCAATGAAGCTGTTGAATGTAATCATTTCAGAAACAAACACTCGAACACACTGAAATAACATTCGGTTAGACATGCGCAGTTAGTGACCTGTGAGACTTGCCAAGTATAGCGGTTGGGAAGTTTATAGTGGCGGTCGAATCACACATATGTTCCGACCAAGTAATATTTTAAAACTGTCAGCCGATTCAGCCATGATCACAGAGTCGGACAATGTGTTCCAATGTGAACAGATTCTATCTGTGAAGCAGTTCGGCGTGCACAATAACTTGCCTGTTTCACTACCCAATTTCAGTGAATGGCCTATCAAACGTTCATCTTTATTTAGTGAGAGATGTGTCAATCAATTGTCCGTGGTATGGAGTAGTTGTAGAGGAGAATTATGTCTCGCTTGAGGTGTCCGTAATTCAATGAGAATTCACGTGGTACTGCCAATCTTTTAGGGCGGGGATTTTCCCGAACCCCATAATTCTTCCAGTGGTCCGTCTCACTTACTCTTACCTCTCACTTTCAGTGAGAGGTAAATCTTCCTTAAGATAGGTACAAAAGACGTGTATGTTCAGTTCCAGATCTGAGCGGATTATGGCTCCACAGACTTCTTCCAAGAGGTTCGGGTTATTTTCACCTTTTTGGCCGTGATAGAACAATGTGTGGACAGACTCAAACTGTTTGCCACTGTGGTATTTAGGGGAACAGCTTTGTGTTATCGGGGTAATAGTCAGTACAGTTTTGATGGCGAACGTGCATGACTGTACTTGTAAACGTTGAACGGTGAGTTATTTTCTATGGATCACCGTGCGTGGTCAACACATCTTTTGAGTGTACTAGAATTTGCCAGAAGTTTGTGTCGCTGAAGAAGCATCCCAACTGCATAACCCGGTGAACGACATCCAAATCTTCATTGTCCAACATAAGATCTACGTAATCACAGCGGTCTTGCACAGTCTGTTTGCATTTGACAACTGCAAAGCTCACTACGGAATGTTCACGGTGTGCGACGTGGCGTTCATCATTGTTTGTGCTGCACGGAAGCTATCAATCAACAACACCTTGCCGTCAGCATGACCGAAACCAGTCAGCCATCCACCGGGTAGGTGGTGTAATCTAACGTTTTAGATGCGTTGCAGACAATCCTCCATTATTTCGTTTATGACAGAATTAGGCAGAAATGATGAAGTTGAACGACCTTGACGTACACCGCTCCAGGTGCTGAACCTGTTGGACAGTTCATTGTAAACCGTAACTTGAACTGACTCATAGGAATAAAGCGGAGACGGTATGTTCATGGCACCTCTGAGTGGTTGTAGACCGATCCACCGAGTTGAACGCATACTTCATATTCTAGAAACACGGCAACTGTTAACCGATGGTAAACATGACGCTGTGCCATAATTTGGCGAGTAGTGGAAAATCGATCAATACATCCCCGACCAGAATGAAACCCCGCCTGTTTATCCGTCAGTACAAGATTGGACCTTCACGCGGTGTGATAGCTTATGCATGTCGATGACTACTTGACAGTGTGACGATCACACCGACTGATTCACTCATATCACGCAGATCAATAGGTGGAGGTTTGACAAACCAAATTGTCCTGGTCCTCCAGGTTGAGGGTTGGAGATGGGTTGGCATTTTTCCGGAAAATGTACCAGTTTTAATACATTGCCACCCGCCAACCGCCTTATGATAAAGGTTTTCGAACCGAAAGTTTTGGTCGAGAGATCTAGTCGTTCTCTTGCCTAGGTCAGGGCGTTCTGCAGTAAGTCAGCCCATCTACTGCCATGAATACTCACAACACCTGCCACACTGATGTTTCGCTGTTCCAAGGCATTCTGCTAATAACTGTAGGGGTCTTCGGACTTGCATCTCTCACTTATGCAACCGATCTCTGGCAGGTATTGTTCATCACGTAAAAGATGCTTCCAGTAACATTTGCTCAAACTCTGTCCATGGTGTCTAATAGATCCAGGAAGATTCAGTCTTCGAACTCCGTCTGACACCTTAGTAAGTGATACTAAACAATCCTATTGCAACTATGCGGTCATTATTCGTAGACACCGTTTAACCCACTCGATCGTAAATTGATCACCATCGTTTAAAACTCCAATCTAAATTGTAAACCATGTGTGATCTCGATCCAAAACAGCCTCGTGTCATATTGAGGTTAACGATAGAAAATAAAGCTGGAAAATAAAGCCGGAATATTTAAGCCCATGCTGCATCAAACGACTCTCTACAGTACTGTGAAATCTGACGACAAACAAAACAGCTTTATGATAGTGGAAAGGTAAACATTGCTAGATGATAGCCCACCGTCTTGTCTCTTCAGAGCCAAATAGTAATAACGAGATTACCCGTTAACTTACCAAGCCAGGTCAGATTGACTAATCTGTCCAGATTTTCAATCTTTTCAATTAAGTTGTTGTCCAGTTGTAATTTGGTGAGGTTCCGGAATTCGTCCAGATTTCCTATTCGAAGTATGTCTGTGTATAATTCAAAAATTCCATAAAGTATAGTTCAACCAAGGTTATGCTGTGCATATTTTAAATAACACTCGTAGCAAACTTAGCTTACGTTAAAAATTAATAGACTGTGCCGTTTTGAATTAACCGGTGCTCATTACGATGCATAGGTCAATACTCGTGGTATGAAAGTCCACCACATCAAAGTGAATAAGCCATCGACAGATTCCCCCGGAGTGATAATTTTTGACCGTGAATTTTTGTATCCAAAAGCGAATGCTGATATTTTGTTCTGTCAGTTTTGTACAACTTCATGATTCGAGCTAGTGCAGGTTTTTGACGGAATCCAATGGGTTTTTTCAAACTCATTGCTGTTATCCAAAAAGTCTGATCAACAATAATGTCTTGTCAGGGTGATAGCCCTTAAATTATTATCATACTTACTCTAAATATTGTATTATTACCCCTAGCCATTTGACACTTCTGAACGCTGAAAGATGTTCCGATTAAATCGAGGGAGTTGACTTACTCCGTATCCACAAATAAGCTAATCGCATTCAAATATATATTTGCATTCTGTTCAATCATTACAATGCCATGCGCGCTTGGTTAAACATTTTGCCTAGACTGATCCAGATTTCTTTTTGAAAATGCAAAAGTTACAAAGATTTAAAGCGAGAAAGTTTTCATTACACAGTGACATTCGCAGAAAGCTCGTCAACTGTGGCAGATGACCACGTAGTGTTAGTGGCATGAAGGTACGGGAAGCCTTTATTTTGTGCAGGAATCCGGTGTTAGGGCCAAAAAAGTGGAATAATCAGTCGTTCACGCACACAATTCCAGTCAACCGCTGCGATTTCTAAGTCATCACAATTAATTTGTAGTGATCACATGAGATGACGGTGATATACGTAAAGTTTGCAGGATGCAGCGTTTCCTAGCGAGCCGTTAACCGTCTCAAGCACTATGAAGCGAGTGGGACCCTTATCCGGGTATGCAAAACATCACTGAGACTCATCATTCTGTGGATCAAAGGGGATTTGGATGAAATAAAACTTGAAAGTTTAATTTGTGAAATGAATAAGCGCTGTGGTAAAGTGCTAAATAGGACAGTAATGTCACCTAACCTTTAAATCTCGAAAAGTCACGTGAAACTATGAACAGTCTTAGGATTGTTGGACAGCAACCTTCAACAGCTTTCATTGTATCTTTTATTTTGTCCTATAAAACAACATTGTGATAAAATCTTGTTCGCACGAATTTTATCGCTTTTTAGTCCAACGAAACTAATCAAAGAAAACTGTTGTGTTATTGTTGGACAAACCGATCTCCTTGTGACCGTGGGACGGAAAGTATGAACATGAGATTCTCGTGAAAATTAATGCTAGGCGATAACAACTAAAAACATTTGTTGGAACAGTTTATTGAACGAAACCTGGTTTGTAAACGAAAGCCATTACTTCTTATCAAACTCAAAATCAACTTCGTCATTCATTGGTGTCACACTGTGTACATCGGAGGGATATAACAACTGTGTCACTATTCTACTAACACCGTGCTTCAGTTCTATCATCTCATCCACTTGGCTCAATATGCTTCAAGAAGGATTGAAGCAGAAAGAGGCATTTAAGTTGATACATACGTATACATATATATATTCACAACTGAAAGTGGCGAATTTACATTGATGCTTAAAGCACTTTTCGCTGTGGCGAATAAGTGCCTGATAGTAGTAGGAACGAACAAATGGAAAGGCTTCCGGGTATAGACAGACAGTAGTTGAGACCCTTTTTTAATATAAAACGGCAACATCATACACCACGAATAATAACAGTGGACAGTTCAATCGAATTCAATTGATTGTTAGTGAAGACCAACGGATAACTATGTCAACCCCTCAACTTCTCATTTGAAATGAAGGATCAAGAAAATAATCATGTTTTTGATAATTTTAATATGAACTCAAGTTGACGTTCAAAATGCTAAAATAGGTTAGGTTTCGAAAGAACTACTACAATGGGAAAACTAAAAAACATCTTTCTTTCAGCGACAATCGGACGTCTTTTCGACGCCACAGATGACGCAGTTTGACAAAAGCAACTCGTGCCTTTGCAATCCTCGCTGATATCTCATCAGCAATATTACAGGCTGATGAGATAGAGCTACCCAAGTGTGTGAAACTGTCCACAGTCTCAAGCGCATTACCTGCAATGAAGAAAGTGGGAGTTGTAGTGCCCCAGTCTTGAAGCAACACTTTGTACTTTGAAGGTGCAAAGCGCATTCCATACAAACCAGCCCGGCCGCTCAACCTGTCCAGCATGGTCTGCATGTTTTCGGCAGAGGGGCTAAGTAAGACAATTTCGTCCGCATATTCCAGATCGGCCAATCTAGCGCCAGGAAGAAGCTCAACACCAAGCCCACTGGACTCCCGAAGCGCACCCTCCAGAATGTCGTCCATGACAAAATTGAACAGGAAGGGGGAAATGGGACACCCCTGACGAACACCACTAGAAGTGATGAACGCCCGAGACAGTTGTCCATAAACTTTCACCCTGCATGCAGAGTGAGCATACAGTGATCTCAGTAGACTTACGTATTTCTCTGGTATATCTGTTTGAAAATGAAATAAATTCAGTCAAGATCAGGACAGGTAAACAAGGTTACTCACTTTGAAAATTAAGTGTCAATTCTTTCACTGTGGCAAAATCAATACCTTCAACTCGAGCAATGCGGCCAGCCTCCTCTTTTGGACCCTGAGCGTAGACTGCGGCTTGCAGCAAAGTTTGAGTGATGATTGTAGGCTCCTTTGTACCCCATAGACGTTGTGTCCCTAATTAATGATAGTATGTGAAGTTATCTAAAATCTGCGTTTGTTCGGAAGAGCGATTCGAAATGTATGAGAGTTAGATGATTTCAAATAATTATATTTGAGGCCAGACGCATTACACAGTCTGCAAGATATTTATAAATCAGTTGTCATCTATGTCCAAAACTATTGTAGCCGTAGTAGTGCATAATAAGAACGTGAGGCACTGGAAAAAAAGGTCAAATTAACAATGATTAGACAAAAGTAAAGAAAAGCTAGACTTATAGATTAGTAAGTTCGCCAGTCACAGAGAAAAGTTTGATACTCTGATTGAAAATCTCGCATTAGCCTAAGTAGATTGTCTTAAAACTGCGAGACACAAGATATAAATCTTAACGCTTTCAGAAGTGGACTCCCACTTTCCAAGACTGGTTCCATCCTTTCTCTATCTTAGACATTTAATACAGAACATGAGTGTCAGTAAACTTTTTGCTATGCGCCGGATATGCTACCCGTAAGACCATAATATAACTAATTATCGTTTGTGATAGAACTTTCCTACTCAGCAATATCACATTCTTACTATAACTTGTCATAACCTCAAGTTCAAAAGTTGAAAACCCTTGACCTTACGATATCAATTTCCAAACCTGTACTCGTGTACACAAATTTCAATCGATCTGAATCACGACAATAAAGGTGGTAATTTAGAGATTGCAATCAACTGATGAACAAATAACAGACCAGTTTCATGTATGTTTTAACTCATCACCATGGATGGGTTGATCCCCTTGGTTGTTGAACTGTTACATTTCGTAACAAACTAAAAATTGTATTGTTGTACGGTGAATAAACTTTCTGGAACTAATGGCTGCTGACAGTAAAGTTGTTGTGAGAAAACTATGCTCCTTACGATATATCTTTTCCATGTAACAAGTGTTTCTTCTTCACATTCCAGGTAAGAAAGCAGTATTTATCAACCAACGTGTCACAAATTACAGCGTGTTCACTCTATCACATCAGATGCTACCCTCTTTTCAGCTTATCATGCAACGGATGCTGTCCCTTCTGGTTGTACACGCGGTGATCAATACGTAAGTATAAGGTGGAATGCATTCAGCTTCTCCACCGTTTGTTTTATGCTACAGATGCATTGTGATCTATGCTTAAACATCGGTCTATACTGTTTGATCAAAAACAGTTGGAGAAAGTTAAAGAACTCACGAGGATCAAAGTGGAAACTAGATTACGTCAACCGACCAAACCACTATTTGCATTAGTGGGGGAATCGCTAATTTCGGCCACACACTCAATTCTTAGGTCCTAAAGAATATATTCCCCATATTATGTTACAATAACCGCCACTGATCAACTTTGTAGAGGTTTGCTCTCTACTTTTGCCTGTCCATTAAAGTTGATAAAACTCTTGTGAAAAACACCTTCCCACTTTGATGTAGCACATTCATATATACATATCTGTAGGTGTCCACTTTTCAACTAAATAATTCATTCCAACGCTTCATCCACAAATTAATCACTTACAAAGTGATGTAGATAAATGTCAGTAGTTTGATCTGTATTTTCTGATTTTCAAAACAGAAGTGAAGATGTTTTAAGCCCCTACAACAGTCTCAAAATGACCTGTCGTGAATGATAAAGAATGATTAGCATATTCATTACAAAGTTATCAGATTAAAATACTTACTGGTTCCTTGAAAGGTTTCAAAAACCGGAATAGATTCTTCAACAGCTAAAATTGTAAGCAGCGAAATAATATAGAACTTGAGTCTTCTCCCAACTGAACTTGAAAAAAATGTGCAGTGATGTTATGTGCGATATCTGTTTGACAATTGTTCGCTGTAACTTACCAAGCGGAGTAACAGCCGGAAATCAGTCTGCTGATTTAGCACCAATACACCTGCATCATTCTGAATGTGCCATTCTTATTGTGGGTATGACAATAATGTCGTGTCAGTCGCCTTCAGCTCTGTTGAGTAGGCCAAGCCATGCACGTAGCTTTAGTCGTGAAATGTATGAACATGGCAAGAAATTATCACAATTCGCGTTTACCCATCCAATCAACCTCACGCGACCCACCTGCTTCATCATGCAGCTGCAAGCAATCCGCTTGAGACTATAGACATTTTCACACACCTAGGTAACACTATCTCATCAGCTTGTAATATTACTGTTAAGCTATCAGCGAGGATAGCAAAGGTACGATTTCCCTTTGCCAAACTGCGTCATCTGTGGCGTTGAAAAGACGCTCGGTTGTCACTTAATGGAAAGATATATAATACCTGTGTACGATCCATTTTGCTCTAGGCTTCCGAAACGTGGCCTGTTCGCAAGGAAAATATCAACAGACGTGCTGTGTTTGGCCAACGTTGTCTCCACCAGCTAACTCACAATAAATGGATTGATCACATGAACAATACGGCCGCTCGCCGATGCGTATTCCGGAATGTTCGGGATGTGTGACCAATTGGTCAGCTAATCACGTTGCACAGCCTACAGTGATTGGGACACAGACCCCGAATGCCAGCTAAGCGTTTACCGTACCGAGTATTAATACACCGTGACCATAAACAGTTGGGTAAATCTAGGTGATGTTCAAGCAATAACGCGGTCACTAAATATGGAGGCCCACGATTCCATTGTTTGAAGTGAGCAGGTGCCATCTGACAAACTGGGGTCCTCGTGATCATTCAAATCGCTGACTGAAGACGTTATCCAATATGGCAGATTACCACAGTCAGTAACATACCCGTATTTTATGCCATTTCTAGTTTTTTTTCTGCTAACCCTGTTTTAACCACTTTTATTCTTTTCGATGAATTTTTCTTCTTCTAGGTTACCGTATGTCACTGTTGCGGTTATTGGTGGCCCAAACTACTGTATAATCTAATCGGGCTTATGGCCATTGTGGATAAATAAATAAACGTGAAACCCCAGTCTCCTGTTTAAACCGGATAAGACCAGGTCAGCTTAACAAAAGCACATCCATTAATGTGAGCGACGGAAGCAACAACAACTCACAATGTTGCACGGTCGACAACATTCTTGCTTTTTCGTATCCAGTAATGATTTGGTCAGATAATTTGCCGTTATCGTGTTTAAGCCAGAAACTGCGATTGTAGAATAGCAATATGCCAGAATGCAATTTGAGAACGATGCCGGCAGAATTATCACGATCCACAACAAGAGCGGTAAAACTCGCGTGATAAATTTGAACCTCAGTAGACTAAAGTTAAGTAATAGGACACCACTTTTACACCTGGGCTTGTATCACACAAATTAGGGTATGCGCATCAGTGTCAGCTCAGGGAATTGACTTCCAGTACATACTATATCTGTCACAGAAATGACATGTACAGACTAAGTATAGTTCACCGATGAGTAGTCAGAGATTTAGGTAATTTCAAGTTGAACATTACGCATTTGGTCGCAAACTCCTAATTCAGATAGACTTTCTAGTTAGCCTCTTTCGAAAAGAAGCACTAGATTCGAGTTTTGTTTTTGTTAGAACGTGTCACTAATGCATATCCGTGCCACGGCTGGGAGCAGTCTCCGGTCACGTTTTCGTGAAGATCACTCAGCCATTGACCTTACATTAGACAAATCCGCATTACCACATGTGAACGCTCAACCACTTCCGTTTGTGAGCGATTATCAGGTTGCCAGATTCTCTCAATAGAAACCGCGCAGTTATCGTCTGTTAATAACGTCTGTCAATAACCTGGCTATTAGGACTTCCAAGCTCGGTAGAAATTTCCGATCTCATTAATATTATAAATAAGACGTCTACGATATATCTCGTTCAGTTATGCTGAAGAATTACTGGCACACTCAAGATGACGTCAAATTAATATATATGCACCTGCTTTTAAATTTTAATGGCAACCGCTTCTGCAAAATGGAGTGAACACTTTTGTCGTTGGTTGAAAAATAACGAGAACAGTGAAGAATTTTCAATGCAATGGTTTGACTCAAACATATGAAACTGAATGGTAGATCCCAGATGCCCCTTACTGATTAACAACCCACTTGTCCGCAGAGGTCTCAACCACAAGCGTCTCCCGTTTACTCGCAACTTACTTTTTATTTCAAACGGGACTGAACTTTAAAGGAACGGTGTAATGAGGAAATGTACGATTAATTAATGTGTAATCCATTCAGTGTATAATGTCGATTTCTATCAAGAAGCCAGTAGAGCGTATGAAGACCTACATATATTGCATAAAAGACGTGGTTAGAGCTATTTTTCCTCCATTCGTTTTCTTACAAAACTATTTACTCGGGGTTGTCTTTGCCGTGACCGGGAAATGTGAAACATCATTTACAATAGTGATGTAACGTGATCTACACCTGAAACCGTATTGAACATTAGCTAAAAGTACCCGCGACTGAGCACCTGCACATGTTAGTTCGTTCATACCAAATATGAGGTCTATGATGTATTGGTGAACATGGTTTTCTCAAGAAAACATGGCCGGAGTTCTAATCCCGGTATTCGGAAGAAGATAGATTACTGATGAGCTTTAACAAAAGCGAGATTCAAGTTTATTGCTTGTTTTCGAAAAAGGTTGGATGGAAAGTCTTCAAACAGATGACGACCACGATCAATTGCGATTGGTGTTCACTTAGCCCTGATTCAAGAGTATCAGACATGCGCGAGGATTCTTCCCCCCTTTTTAACGTACAGTGCGAACGATGAAACACCAAAAACGACTAATAACAGCAACCGATACAACAGAGATTAAACAATGTTTCTAAAATTTTGCTGTTTTATTTCAGACGTTTCTAATAAATGCAGTTTTATACAGTATTCCAGACAGTACTGAGCACACTGTCAAACTTCTGTGACTTCACAGAAGTCAGATGCCACACAGCTCATCGGGTCTACCACCAAAATGCAGCAATAAACACAAATGCAGTTTCACGAATGAACAACGATCATGTCATTCAAATCACTCCATGTCACGTTATAAAGTCGTATAGCATCACAAAGTGTACACTTACTGGCTAATCTGAAAGTGCTGAATAGGATAATCGTTGGTATAGCATATGTTTGTTAACGGGTTGCCTATGCCGCCATTGAATGGAGTTAACAGTACTGTAGTGTTGCGCGGCAGGAATTCAACGGAAACGTGGAATAATTACACCATCAACATATGGCCGATGGTGACACTGAACATAAAAATAACTTATCGGTTATGTCTCCTCATTTATGTACCTAAATCTTCAGGCGAACCTGGAACTCGTCCCCAGGTCAGTGTGTACATATAGGTCCAAAGATTACATGCGAACTCTCCACAAAGTCCGATACTAAAAGCCGTAATATATAAAAAAAGGTAAAACACAAGTGACTTAATTCTCTTGTGATTGGTCAGTAGGGAGCTAAGTTAAACCGATCGTTAGCTATGGGAGACTGAGGACGAAAAAGAACTTCTGTTGTGTCTACATTTTTTGATTGTATACCTGAATCACAGTCGCTGTTCAACCGATCTCGGTTGAATGACCGAATCTTTGTCGACACCCTTAAATGACTGGGTAGTATTCACAGTGTAACCCTTGTCTGCTACACAAGCGACACAAACAGTTGTTATCATTATTCTTGTTCCAGCTCTTAATCCGGCTGGGTGATGCTATCGTAGTCTTTCTGCCAGCTGCTCGGTCGTACACCCATTGCGTCTGTTGGAAAGTAACATGCAAAAGAATACACTGTCGTGGACAGACGCTTTGTGCTTTAGATGGATAGGCATGAACTGGCTGATAATATATCAAAAACGAAACGCAGCTGCTGACAACACTTAATGAAGTGCGTGCGTATTTTATCGAGTAGTACTCGCAGTTAAAAATGTACGGAATAACAGAACACAGGCACACAAAAAAAAACAAGAAAATACAATTCACTCAAAAGGGACATAAGCCGACAATTAATTATTTTAAATGTGACAGGTCATAATCAAAGCAGATAACCTACTAATTCACAAATCATCCTGTCCAGACTCGATATCTCTTGTCATCTTGAAAACCTGCACCACCAAATTAACGAAACCTCCTGCAGCACATTTCAATCGATACTTGTCAACCGGTGGTCTGCCGAAGGCTTGGAAGTAGCTCACAATCACACCTATGCTCAAAAGTGGGTGCCAAGATGACAGAAAACTATCCACCAGTAGCGTTGTTTTCAATAGTCTGAAGTAATAAAGAACTCACCAGATGGCTCTCTCCGGGCCAAGGTTTAAGACTTCCAAATCATCATAAAGGAACAACATGACCTTCGTAGAAAATATCTATGCAGCATAAACCCGCTGATAACGTGTCCTCTTAACGCAGGACTGGTCAAATACATGGTCTATCTTAAATCTTCCAAAGCCTTTCATAGGGCTGATCACTCCATCTTGGTGCGGAAACTGAATAGTTATGACTTTGGGGGGCGTTTACTGACGTGTCTAGAGGGTTGTCTGGCTAAACATACATTCAACGTCGAGGCGAATGGATAGCCATCAGCGTGGTTCTAAGCCAACGGAGATGTTCTTCAAGAATCAGTTTTAGGACCACGGTTGATCATTCTCTTCACTTCTGAACCACCCAGTATACTGAAGTCAATGATGTTGTTCTACGCCAATGGAACAAAGCTCTGTCAAGTCCTAGTGCATTCAAAAGATGCGTTGATCACACACGACGGTGATTCATAGAAAATAACTTACCGTCCAATGTCCACAAGTGCAGTCATGCACGTTCGCCATCAAAATTTTACTGGCTATTACCCTGATAACACAAAGCTGCTCTTGTCAGCATACGAAAGAGCCCCAAAGACCACAGTGGCAAACAGTTTGAGTCTGTCCACAAATTGTTCTATCACGGCTAAAAAAACGAAAATAACCTGAACCTCTTGGAAGAAGTCTGTGGAACCTTCCATCCTGAGGTGCTTCTCACTATGCTCGTCCCAATAATCCGCTCACACCTACAACTGGACGTACACGTCTTTTGTATTTATCTTAAGGAATATTTACCACTCACTGAAAGTGTTCAGAGACGGACCACTGGAAGAATTATGGGGTTCGGGAAAATCCCCGCCCTAAAAGATTGGCAGTACCACGTGAATTCTCCTTGAATTACGGACACCTCAAGCAAGACATAATTCTCCTCTACAACTACTCCATACCACGGACAATTGATTGACACATCTCTCACTAAATAAGGATGGACGTTTGATAGGCCATTCACTGAAATTGGGTAATGAAACAGGCATGTTACTGTGCAGGCTGAACTGCTTCACAGTTAAAATTTGTTCACATTGAAACACATTGTCCGACTCTGTGATCATGACTGAATCGATTGACGGTTTTAAAATATTATTTGGTCGGCACATGTGTGTGTCAACCAGCACTATAAACTTCCCAACCGCCATACTTGGTAAGTCTCACAGGTGATCAACTGCGCATGTCTGACCGAATGTTGTTTCAGTGTGTTCGAGTGTTTCTGAAATGATTACACTTAGCAGCTTCATTGGATTTACCTTTTATTTAGTTCCATTCGCTATGTTTATACCTGTAAGTTGACCATCGCAATTTTTTACCTATCAGCAGAGACACAAGAACCCACAAGCAATCGCCTGCCTACTTCTTGTGACAACCTATGAATCTATGAACCCTTAAGTAGCATGGGATTCAGGTTGGTATAAACTGAACACCATACATAAATCATCGAGGCTTTTGCAATCGTATAGACTTTCTGTTGGTCCCAATAAGAAAGACGAACTTGTTTCAAGGTTTACACTTACTAGAGCTTGTCAGTAGTACATATACGAGATTTGAACTCCGAACATGATTTGTAGAATCACCCTATTGGTCACTGCACTACTGACCTCATATTATTCAAACCTCGACTATCATACGTAAGCTTTCAGCCACTTTCACTTGAAAATGAAGTATGTGATGGGAAACACACTAGCTGTCCTGTTAACTTTAGTCGATGACCCTATGGGTAGCACTTCTCATCATGTTGAAATTACGGAAACCATCGAACTTGACCAGCGGTATTTTGGTTACCCGTTTAGTTCGTGTAAATTTAATATCACACACAACTGCTCATCACTTTCGCCTTCACAAATACACGTTAGTCAGCTCCTTCCGACAAGAAGCAAACCTCTTGCTAGAACTTGCCAACAAATACATTCTAAGCTCAGGGTCATCGGATGTAGTTAAGTTTCCTATCAGGATGGGAAACCTGAACATTATTCACACGCACGGTGAAAACGGTCTTGGACCTTGACGCGGTGTGACAGCTTATGCACCTCAGCGACCTACTCTGCTAAACTGGACGATGTGACGATCACATCGGCAGACCCACTCATACCAGGCAGGTTAATAAATAGAGGTCTGACAGGCCACAGTCTCCTGGCTCCCTAGGATGGGAGTTTGAAAAAGCAACAAGTACCAGTTTTAATGCAGTGCTACACTCCGGCTGATTTGCGGTACAGGCTTTTGAGCTGACAGCTTTCGTCGAGAACCCTAATCGTTCTCCTCTCTAAGTCTGGGCGTCCTGCCAGTATCTCATGAATTCCCATGAATTCTTACAACACCAATAATTCTGCACTGCATCAGCCGTCTCACAGTATGAACCGAGTTGCTCTATCTGCTGCATACGGCTGGCTGGATAGGTGAAAACATTTTACTGCTGACCTCTCCCCCACTGTCCTATCAAATTTAGCCCCCAGATTTCTCCCGACCCCCATTCCTGGTGGTTATTCTGCAGGTTTCACAAAAGATATAGCTAATCATAGTAACACTGTCGGTAAGTCCCATCTCCTACCACTCAGCCTCAGGCCTCCCTCGTCCCTTGCTCAGACCTAGTATGCAAATTAATATAGATGTTTTAAACGTTCTCACTTTAAAGCAGGCAGGTCAACTGACTGCTCTCGCACGAACGTTAGACTTGCTGAATTTCGATATCTGCTACGTTTCAGAGGCAAACACTAATGATTAGTCAACACAGGGAACTGATAGTACCCACACTGTACTTGGTACTGGCTGTGCACTTCGGTTGACCACATGGCCGACACTACCGATCAGGCTAGAACAGAAACACACACCAGCACGACGACCGCAATCGCAATGAAAGATAGGGCTCTTGTTGGCAGTAGACTTTGTGCTGTCGGTCTGGTGGGTTTGATTGGGGCCAGTTCCAAACGCCAAATCTTTAGAAATCTTTTCGTCATGTCTGCTTATGTTCCAGCTGACTGTAGTGACATTGGTGTCGAGGATACTTTTCACTAGGATCTAGCCGCTCTCCTTCGGTCGACACGTGGTTCTGATATAGTCATTCTGGCCAGAGGTGTAAACGCCAAGGTCGGCCACCTTGGTGAAACCAAATCTCGTTTAGGTGGCAGGTTTACGATAGCATCATATCGCTCGGATAATGGCGAATGGCTGTTGCAAATGTGTACTGAGTATAAATTATTTTTATCCAGCACTAATTTTGGACATATTAAGCGTCACTGTTAAACTTGACGCCCCCTTCTTCGAATCATGCCTTGTCTCAGATAGACCGCATAGCTATTATTTATAGATGGTGGAGCTCCGTTGAGGATTGTCGTTCCTCTTGCAGCAAATACTCGGATTCAGATCATGCATTGGCATGTTGCTGCTTTGTTCTTGCTTTTGCTAGGCATCCAACTCACCAAGAGCAGCGGCTAGTTCTAGGGAAACTGGCTGCGCTGTCAATAAAACGTAAGTACCAAATTGAGCTAGAATGTAAGCTTAGCAGTTCTTGCCTCGAGGACAATAATAGCTTCTAGACCCACATCTCACAGGCCATTCGTGAATCAATACTGTAGCATGCGGCACGAGGATTCGTGGCTCGAACCAACATTGTATCTCGGAGAAATAGAAGCCAGACGGAACATTCTTTCTGGCAGTTCATATAACAAGTTTGGGAGAGATATCCTTAGGAAACGAGAACGTAGCTTAATTGCTTGTCATGAGGCCTGGTCAATGGAGAAAGTTAAGGAAATGGAGACCGCTTTTGCTTCAGGGAACATCAGTAGACTCTTCAAGTTTATCCGTGTTACTGGTCCCAGGCGACCGTCTGTCGGTGAAGCTATCAGATGGCACACACATCTATAATAAATCCAGAAGGTTAGAGCGATAGGCGGAACACTTTGACGGTCAATTTAACTGGTCTCCTGTTTTTACTGTGTTGCTGCCACAAAATTTTAATGTGGCACCCTGGTCGGTAAATTTGAATCCACCCACTGAGACTGAGGTGTGCAATTGTATTTCGGTTCTCAAACGTAATAGGGCTGCTGGCCCAGATGATTTCGTGCCGGCACTCATCAAAGAAGGTGGGGAGATTTTAGTAGAGGCCTTCACGCAGTTGTTTCAACTTGTGTGGACGACGAAGGCTATCCGTGTTGGGGTCACTCGATGATAGTTCGCATATTCAGGGAATGAGTCAGTTCGAGTTCCGGTTTACAATGAACTGTCTAACAGGTTCAGCACCTGGAACAGTGTACGCCAAGGTTGTCAACTTTCATCATTTCTGCTTAATCGTATCATAAACGAAATAATGGAGGACTGTCTGCAACGCACACAAGACGCTAGATTATACCCCATACCCGGTGGATGGCTGACTGACTTCGGTCATGCTAACGACAAGATGTTGTTGTTTGATAATTCCGAGCAGCACAAACAATGATAGGTGCCACATCGCACACCGCTAAACATTCCGTAGTGAGCTTTGCAGTTGTCAAATGCAAACTGGCTCGGCAAGACTGCCGTAATTACGTAGATCTTATGTTAGACAATGAAGATTTGGATGTCGTTTACCGGGTTATGCAGTTGGGAAGCTGCATCAGCGACAAATTCAAGGCGTGGATGTAGGGCATGAAATGGAAGTGCTTGTCTCCAAGACTAGGGCGGTATTCGTTAATCTGTGAGCACCTCTGGTGATAGAGATGTATATATTTGAGACTTGAGGGTCGCGTATGTACGACGACAGTGAAGATGTATTAGTGCACGGAAGCGGAACATGATAGCTCAGGGTTGACAACATGAACTGTCTTAAGGTATTTGGCCATTGATAGCTGCGTTCGATTGCTCGTGTCGGGTGATACCAACGTGTAAACAACGAGGGGGTTAGGAAGCGGGTATTTCGTAGGGATTTTCAGGCTTACTCTTTTGTTCAATCCCCACAGTTGCACAGATGTGGATGATCGGGCCATTTACTATGAATGCCAGCTGCTACACCGACCACACGTTGCCGATGCTGTAGCCGGTTGGCTCAGGGTGCGAGTCGGATAGATGATGACCTGACGTAGAGAAATAGTCATTCATCAAGGGACTTGCCATTGTATGTCGGGTTCGTTTCCCGGGCAGGGTACCTCACGACTCACAGATTCAGTGGCTGTAGACGTTAAGTGAAATGACGGTTAATCGAGCTCAGTTGTGTAAATGTAGTCGTTGTTTGTTCGAGTTATCTGTGAAGTGAGTGCATTCAATGTTGCGGGGTGGTGAAAGCCGTATGGAAGCTGTCTTGCTGATGACGGCTTACTTTCACTTTCGATGCGTCTTTGTGTTTGCAAGGCGTAGTCCCTTTGATGTTGAATGTTCGACTATGTAGGTCAACCTTTTTAATAGTTAGGTCCCTTTCCTTTTCGTTTTCTCCTCTTCTCCGCGGCCAGGTTTTGCTTTTATCTCTCTACAGTTGCATGACGGTTACTCGTCAACGGGGACTTCTGATGTGTTGCTCTCTAGGATGATAGCTTGCAAACGAATGCCTGTAGACATTTAGTTATGACAATTCCATAGTGTCTAATTCAAGATTTATAATGCAATCATACCCACGGTTTTCTCAAGAAAATATGGTCGAATGTTAAATCCCGACAGCTGCAAGTGTACATATACGACTTACAACAAGTTCTAACTCAAGCAAAACTCCATCCTAATATTTTCTGAAATGAAACAACTGGAAAATTCACGCGACTGACAGAGCCACGATAAACTTACAGTGATTTTCAACTTATTTCGACCGAATTCCCATTACTTATCAATGCTATGTATATATTTACCACTGAACATTACTGGGATTTCACATTTGAACAAGTCTTGATAAAACAGACCAATAGGAAGTGCTTCAGAAATTGATACATACAGTTAACTAAACAAACAATTGGGTCCTGCTGCACAAACACGACTGTCTGCGCTTCAGCAACAATTGCAATAAGGATTCTAATCGCAGAAGTCCGTCGCCTTCCAGTGTGTAACCCATAAAAGTATGCTTTCTTACTGATGTGAGACAACAAATATCATTTTCCAACATGAGTTCCACTTCTAACATTGAATGTTTCCGGCGGAAATCAATGTTTAGTGGAAGGAACTGAAAACCCTAGTAGCCTTTTGCTAATGCACTTGATTTCAAGTACTATTCACTAGCCAACATCAGCTTTGAGCCACCTCCATTAATATTATGATTTGGGCTGCCAGTACTCTGAACGGTAGTCCTTGAAATGGTAGTCATAAGAAACGGAAAACCAGCTTTATAGTGCAAGGTCAGTTTCATATGGTGTTATTGAACCCTACTGAAAATTCATGATTTGAAAAATGGTAAATTTATCTAGCAGTTGCTCAACAATAGTCCTTGACGTATCACTTGGTGATTAAAATTACTGACTGCGTGAATAGCAGAAATCCACGAAACCTAACGGCAAACAGTAATACATCCCAACCTGTAGTCAAGTTCCCCATAGTTGAAATATTCGTAGCCAATCACAATAAGTCTCAATGCCCTGTTCGTCTTTAATTATAGCGTTCTTGAAATTCATCACAGATTTGAAGGTCTCGTTGTTATGAGACATACCTAAGTAATGTCTGTGCCAGTGATATTATTAGATGTGACACGCTGCTTCCAGATGACCTGATAGTTCACACTTGTCTTCCGATACAGAACAACAAAGGTAGTTTCACAAGAAGCCAACTGAACGGAACAGAGTTTACTACTTTAAATTATTCCAACGACCGCCGAAAGTCTCTCACACTGTGCCATCCTTTCCTTTCTCCTCCGCCTAAAACTACGGAACACTATCTAGTTTAAAAGCAGATCCATTTGTTCCGCTGTTAAAAACCACTGGCCCCATTAGTGACACACGATCAACTAACCAACGGCGCTTCACGCAGGTTGGGAACCACAGACGTCACAGGGGTTCCCGTCCATATTAAATTGTTGTTTACTAATGAAATCAAAAACCTTGAGTGACTCAGCCAGGAGGTTCTCGGTTGGTCTATATTCTGGCTAATCAACGCCTCCTTTGACATCAGTGACCAAGGGATTGTCACATTTCGATTAACCGTGAAAATGTAGGTATACTCTTGTACTAGTAACTCAGTAAAGACTTTAAAATGTCAACTGAGAAGCCAGGTAAACTTATGATGGTGTTATCTATCGAACTTATGTCTCAGCATATCTGACAAGAAATTATCACTAGCAGTTCATCGTGAATGTGACAGTTGGATATTTTGGCATGTGTGTTTCAATTAAACAACCTTGAGTACCTGAGTTCAAAAATCCATTTTGTCACCGTGTAAATAGTTTACTCACTGTAAACAGATTAATCAGGTACGGGCAACAGTCTGGGAGGACATGACAAGTTTAATTCGTTACAGGACAACGACGATTGCAAAAAGCCGTGATAGGTAGAATCAGATGTAACGAACCAACAAGTTTAACGTTACTACAGGAAAACTGTAGCAACCAGCACCACAACGGTAGAGAAGTATGCTCCCAACTCACTTAGTAGCCAGTAAATTAACGCACTCTCCAACAGATACATTGGAAAACAACAGAACAGATACTACGAAAATTAGCCTTTTTTCACTATGTCGTGGTTTTCGGTGGGTGATGATGTTCCACGACAAGACTAGATATTGACTTCAGTCACTGCATGATATACCAAATAACTGTTGAAAACACTTCGACCCATGTGTGACGATAAGCCTGTTAATGTCTTGTTGACCTACTTGTCAAACTCACCTTTGGAGGTGGGGATTGGAAGTAGCTAACTGATTCAAGTCGATCGTATTAATGTCGGCTGCCTACAGGGTAACAGACACCATGTTTAATGACCACTTCAGAATTGATTGGTGCGGATTTAATTGGTACCTGATAGCTAATAGAAATTTCAAAAGACATCTTCATGCGTTATCAACTTATGGCCTGATAACAATGGACAAAAACGGCTGATGAAGGGAAACCTGATAGCTTTGTTTTAGACTGTTCTGAAGTGTTTCATAAATGTAGTCGTTCAGTTTTGTACAGTTGACGCGTAAGAATGGCTCAATGGCTTGAGCAATTCTGTTTCATATTATATCGTTTTGAATAATGGAAAAAGTATCCACCGAGTTCATTCGTCTCTATTGAAGAGAACACCGACTGGCGACTCAACTTCCTGCTACTTGTCACTTCTAAGTAGTCCGATTTCTTTATGACTCGTCTTAGCTGTATGCTGCGAGATAACCAACCTGTTTCTTGCCTGAGCGCAACCTGTGCATGTAAAGATGTTCGGTTGTGGCAAGATACAATTCGGTAGAGATGACACGTGATGACACGGGTTTTCACGAGTTCAAGATCTGTGTATAAAATGAAGTCTGGAAATGTATAGTTTTTTCTTTCCCATGGAAAGAAAACACCCGTAGTTTATTTCATTCAGCCGTAAACAGGAAATCTGATGTAAATATAGCACCTCCCTCGCGACTCATAGAGTTAGTGGATTGAAACTTTAGGTAAGATGGCGGCTAACCAAGCTCAGTGGCGTGAATGTTATCGTTGTTTGTCCGAGTTGTCTGTGAACTGAGTGCACTTAATGACGGGGGACAGTGAAAGCCGCAAGGTAGCTGTCTTGCTGATGGCGTCTTACTTTCACTTACAGCTCGGTTGTTTGTATGCAAGTTGTAGGCACCTTGATGTTGTATGTCTGAATGTATACGTAGCTGTTTTTTAGTGGTAAGGTACCCTTTCCTTTTTCTTTCCTCTCTTCTTATACAGAGTTTGCTTTTTCTTCTTCGTGGTTGTGTGGCAGTAAAGCATCAGTGTGAACCACTGGTATATTGCTGTTTATGATGATGATTGTCATTTGCGAGACGTGATTTTACAATTTCCGGCTATATTGGCTTTAGGAATTGATGCTTTACTCTCGAATCCCTCTTTGACTTACAGCAATTATTCCATCGCCAAATAGACAGCCTAAGGGAAAATACAGTGTGGAGGAATATATATATATATATATATATATATATATATATATACTGACAGCAAAACAGTAGTGTTAAGGACAGTAAACAAGATAGTGTGACGAAGATTGGAATGGTGTATAACACAGCAGATGAAACAGAAAACGAACATCATGGAGTTTTATGGCAACCTATTCATTAATGCACACCAACGGGGTACGGAGCATCTGTATGCAGACTGCACACTTTATACTATAACGCACAAACCTTTCGGGGTCTAAAACAGAGTAAGTGATCATACTGGGATGCGAACTGGACACCTAAAGTCAACAGTAGAAGTGGATGGACGTTACTTTGCAAAGGGGAATAACTTAGAAGGGTAATTTGTTCATCTTCCCGATGTCTACTAGGAAAGATGCTCCTGTAGGAAAACATCACTGGACTTCAAAGGTTGTCGCTTCAACACTAAGGCTAGTAGTGCGCTGTTCGGTTGGTGTGTGTAGATAGTAGTGTAAAACAGGATTCCATCATATAGCTGGTATTGTTCATTTTGTATCATTTTGTTTTGAATCCTCTAACCCATCAAATTCCTTCAGTCTGTACATGCTGCGACACAACAAAATAGTGCATAATGGATAGTGTAACACAGCGTAGGAAGCTGTATAGAGATCGATACGCTCCCTCTACCGTCTCACCAACAGCTGCTTGCACATTTATACGACTTAATTTTTAAAATAATACACCTTTCCGGCTCGTAACGTACGTAACGCTTGCTTGGAGATGGGTGGTCAAATTCAGTGACCTTTGAAAGAGGCCTAGAAACAATCCTGTCCCGCACTCAAGCTGCATCTTATTCACCAGAAAAGTTGCTGAGCCACGTAACTGAACGGCACCTGAACGTGCTGCTTCTGTCACTGGTTCAAATCCAGCCAGAACACAGACGAATTGACAAGTACTGATCTTGTTAATTCTATAATAATGCTTTCAAGACAACGTATGGTTAAGTTGAACCAGGTAACTTATCCATCAGTAGCTGCTTTAACTAGACTGACACTTATGATACCCATATTACGAATGGTCCTCTATAATCACCGATACTTGAACTACTATTCTTCCCCAGCGGCCATTGTCCTCTTCATCGTATTCCGAAAGAAGGAATTCTTTCTACATACATGTTACCACTTCTTTGCAGAACGTTCCAACTCAGCTAAACGCTTCCTGTTATCTTTAAGTTCATTTGTAGGCGAGGATTACTTAACCGGATCTTGTTTCTAAATTGCGTGAGAGATCTACTCAAAATCAAAGTGCCGAAAATGGTCCAGATTGAAGATGAAAGCGAAAGCAGTTCAGTCTACTCTACTAAACTATACTTTTTCCGTTCCGAATCTCGCTACCAAACATGTGCCTTTGAACATACGGCCTACTTCCACATATTGTCACTGATCACTGTGACCAAGCAGATTTGCATTTTCCGCCGTGTTGATCGTAACGTCCTCAGTCTTGAAGATCTGAATGGAACACGATGACAGTTGTTAATGTGTCACCTGGAAATATTCGATTAGTCCGACAGTAAATACGTCTTCGAACATTTTTCATCATTTCCATCATCATCAAATACAACAATACATTAGGGGGTTCACATTAATGCATAACAGCGTGAAGGAAACAACAAGCTCTTGTTAAGAAAAAAATAAATGGAGGAAGAAAACAATCTACAGAAACGATTGAGTCTATATTCAAACATTTAATATCAAGCTATCTACATCTTTCAAATCAACAACTGAGCTATAAATGAAAGAGGTGTCATCAAGAAGACCTTTTGACTTTTGGCACCTTACGTGATCGATTACACATACTTGACATAAAACTTGACCAAACAGTATTAACCTTCACGCCGCTAAGCCTGATTAGACGTTGTCTCACCTAATGTTCCAGCCAACGACTCTGTGATTCGCCCCCAGTACATGTTGGCTCATAGGAACTACTTACCTTGCTGACTAAGACCCAGAATCTCTAGGTTAAGACAGAATGAAACCCTTGTATAAGAAAATTCCATTTGCTAGCCACCGCAACAATGCAGAACTAAGTGGAAAACATTCGCCAATCTTCGGGTCTTCACTGGTTCTCGAAGTCACTTTGGCTAGTTAGTGGTCCGTTAATGGGCGGCCAATGAATGCCTACTTCTAACTTGCACATTTCATGTTTTGTTTTGTTAAAAGTTTCAAATAATTATTCCGATCGAAGTACTAGCAGTAAGCACAGGTAGTAGTGTGATTCCCCGTATATAAATTCATTTCCTGTGTATTTATATAAAATATATATATATATGAGCAGTAGGGGATTTTGATTTTCATATAGATTGAACATCACCCACAATTGATCGCAGCTGTCGCATTCCTATAGACTTTCCAGTCGGTTCCCTCGAGGCGATCGGGCAACCTGATCATTAATCACAAGCGAAAGTGGTTGAAAGTTCACATGCGATGATACTTCGGTCGTGCCTAATGTGAGGTCAATGGCGCAGTGGTAAACGCGGTTGCCTCATGAACAGCGTGTCCGTGGTTCAAGTCTCGGCAGTGGCGATGATATGCACTACTGGCGAGCTCTAATGAGAGCGAAACCTAAGTCTAGTGCTTCTATTCGAAAGGGACCTACAGCTGCGATCAACTGTGAGTGATGTTCAATCTGTATGAAAATCAAAATCCCCTACTACTCATCAGTATTCAAAAACCGTTCAACAAGTCAGTGATGTTTGTGATTTCAACTTGGACAGAAGTCCTAGTCGATGCGTCATTGATTGCAGTTAACAGACAGTAACTGTGTCTACTCTCGAGGCGATCGGGCAACTTGTTCAAATCATAAATACCATTTACCTAATTGTCTACTTTGGAGATCAATAACCAACGGACTATTGTATCTGTTGACCTTAACACAGTATATGTTATAGTAAATAGGTAGACAAAAACACCACCATTTTTAAGCAAAACGAACTTATCTTCATTTGTCTAACAGAATTTCAATTGCACCTACTTTTGGCGGATAGCGGTCTGGATTCTACATTCATGCTGACTACTTGACCTCTGGACCAAATTAGTAGTAATTCTGCTAACTACCTACTGATAAGTAAGTATTCAGTGGCTTTTAATCAAAGCGCTTCATGGGTCCCGTTAAGCAATAGGGCAGCATTTCTTCAAAACTGTAATCAATAGGCAACTGTTCACGTGATAGGTCACGTGTGTGTGCACAGAATACAATGAGGCGAATTCAATAATTTACAGCGCAGAAGCAGTTCCAAGTGTCGTTATGGAACAGGACTGCGCTCAACGCAGTCATCTAGTCATCTAGCATAAAGCGGCTTCGGTTAACTACATTTAAACAAATTAAGATTAATTATTAACCTTCACGCTGTTTATGAATTTGAGTATCATTTACAACTTATCCCAATCCCCTATTTTATAACCTTTACCGAAGACCGCTTTTAAAGCCGTGAAACAAAATATCTTGTCAACAACCATGATTAAATATTTTAGCACTTCAGTCGAAATGTCCATCAAACTGCAATTATTTTGTATGCATCAGCAGAATTTCAGCCCTGCAATTGATCACAGTGTGGACAATTAAACTTTTCCTTATGCTTTGTGATATTCTTCGGAAGCATACAGGAAACAGCACTTTGCAACTATAATGGATAAGTCCGAATGTCATCATCCTCGAACAGCTGTGATTACAGGATCTTTATCTTCAAATCCAAGTCACGCCAGAATTATAGCCTTAGCATGTCTTCGAACTACAATGGACGGCTTGAGCGTGACACTTGAAATTATGAAACAGACGTCTACATCGAGAATGATTATGGTCACATGATCAAAATTTTTTTTCAGTTTTGGTAAGAGCATTGCATAGAAAAACGTGATTTAGTTGTTATGTTCCTTTGGCAAGTTGTCTTCTTAAATAGTCGCTGTTTCTGGTAAGTCTCTTCCCTAATATTGTGATATCACGTAACAGGCGGTACCTTGTTCGCTACCGACTCAACATCTTGAAACTGTTTACAGAAGAATTTGGTTGATTGAAACAATGGATTTTTGACAGTATCAACTTTGTTGAACACGAACAGTTGTGATTCCAGAAACAAATTCATCTCGCAAACAAAACGGTATTTGATCACTTAAATTTCATTCAGCCGCTTGAGTTGAGAGTTTTACAACTGAATGAATATTCTGATTTTCTCTTTTCACTGACGTATAGGATTAGATGCTCTCGGTGGCTTCACATTTGACAAATTGAACTTATGTAAACCGTAGATGTTCTCAAGAAACATGTGGCAGCGAAGTAGGGAAATCAAAAACACTAGTTTTTTAGTCGAATCGTAGACGTCCTTGATGTTAGTCACATCGATGCATGTAACAGTAAATTCCTAAACGTTTCGAGTAGTCTTCGATTTTTCAAAGTATAAAAACTCCATCGCAGATTATTTGCTGGCTGCGATCCCAGCTGAAATTATTCGAAATGTGCAATAATAATCGTAAATGTATATAGCTGAAACGCATAACTTGTTTCTATGCCGTAATAACGACTCAGCCAGCTAGCCAACGAAGTTGTAAACCGGTCGGAATTGTAAACAGCATAGTTTTCCACGTGGAAAACAAACTATGACACACTGTTAGGTTGAGTTACAACCGTTGGATGAACTTACAATAAATGAGTTCAAAACAACTTAGCAGTTGTTAATAAAACGGAACAAGATAGAACTAAGATGATTATTTACAGAACTGTTATGTATCGTAAGGCTTTGTAAATCAACCGGATGTGTGTTTAGAAGCCACTGATTGCGGTGAGTTTAGCTGTTGTTGTCACTCACAATCCATGCAGGTCCGACTGTTAATTTTACTTTTGATTGATATCTTGTTTTGTTGTCATAATAACCATACAGTTACGGTTAAGAAAAACAAGGGGAATGAATTTGAGTCCCCACTTTTCTCTTCTGATTTCCTCATCCAACTTGTACAGCCATGGCTGTACAAGAAACACGGTACCCTCGTACACAAGGGTATTGTGTTCCCTCTGGCTTTAGTACAACTTTCAAAACAGCCCATTCACCTTGAAACAACAGCTGTCCTAAATATCAATCACGGCTGCACGGAAAACTGAGAAGCGTAAGACTGAACATTAGATATACATATTGGTCTTTTCATGCAAACCGCTGATGTCTTGTGATAACAGCAGAGCCTGTGTGTTTGTCCTGCTTAACCTGTTATGCGTTGACCAAAACAGTGCAGTTTTCTTTTACCAAAAATGTATATACGGTGGCACAACTTTGCTCAGTTCATAACGACCAAGTCTCTCACTACGTATTAGTTATCAAAACAGCCACCAGTAACTGGCTAAACGTGGAGTAATCAATCGAACTTAACAAAACAGTTGTCACGTCACTGTTCAAGACGATCGAGTAATCTTAGCACCACACGTAAGCATATGTGGCCGACCGTATGACGATGGTAATTCAATCATATCTAGTGTGAGGACAAAAAGGTTCCTCAATGAAAGCGTGATCGAAGGTTATAACCTGCCAGTGACGATGACATATACTACTGACAAGTTCTGACTAGATCGAAACTCGAACCTAGTGTTTCTGCTCGAAACAAGCTGATTGAAAATTCTATAGGAATGCGTGTTGGAACTGGTCCAACAGAATACTCCCCAGTCAGTATTCATTATCGAAAACCGATCGACAATGAAAGGAAAAGACTCAGCGCGCTGACTCCCGTGTATTAGTATCAACCCTGGAAAACAGAGTGTATAGAGAAACACGTCATGCTAGCTAGGCACGAAGTGAGTTGTGACTTTTAGCCCCTGGACGGATATTAAGAAATGGATAGCTCGACTGAAACGAAAATAGATTAAAAAACAAAATCATCAAAAATGTACATATGCATGCGAATGTCAACAACATTATTTATTATAGTCGCTACATGCAAAATCTGTGGGCAGTTGCGACTGAGGTTCAAGTAACTTAAACGACATCCACCACCACTTATCACCATTGTCTCTAACATCATGCAATCAATTTCATAATCAAGTCACTACTGAAGTCATTGACGCATGATCAGTTTCTCTGAGGAAATAACGTCATTTTGCATTTTTGAGCATTACCAGCAAGTACAACAATTTTGTCTCTCCCGCTCTTGTACCTGCGAATATCAACAATTACATACTTCATCTTTTGTACACCCCATGGACACAATGTTCAGCTGGCTTCATTGACAAACATTTTGTATTAATCTGTACCATAGGATGCTAGCGGCTTATCTGTTCCAAACACCCTTTACATCAGTGAATGGTTATTGGTTTCAGTTAGTGAGCCACGTAACCTTCTGGTGGTGACATAAACGTCTGCAAATTTGATGAAGGCTCATTTTTATGAAATGACTATCAAAATGAGTGGCACTTTAGACTTGTTGATGAATGCTACTTTGTGGCCAGTTAGCACTGGTAGTTAGTCTCTCCAGAGCGCACATGAACCGTGAGCCAGTCGTCACTATCTGATGGGGTGAAACAAGCTTGAACCCGTTACAACGTATCTCTCAGTGCAACAGTATGACGGATGTAGTTGTGTCTGTGCCCAATAATCGTCTAACTCGCCGTTAACTATCGACCCACATTGTTCCAACAACTGTTAACCTCAACTCCTTAAATAATCCATGTCCGTTTCTCACATCGTACACGGAGTTTGGTCTCAGCTTGAGAGTATACATAAGTGCACACTCTCAGACATCCTGTTACTGTTCCGTGACTTTATATGGATTTTTGCAGAAACCATTCTCGTCGTGTTCATTTTAACCTAACTACCAAGAACAGTATAATCGGTTCGTTCACATCTTGCTGTCAAGCTTTGGACATTCATACATGCGTTGATTGTTCAATCATTTATGTATACAAAGCTGTAGTGAAAATGATTAGAGATGAATAACTTGAGGCGCTATTGCGATTTGATAGATCTTACACACATCACTCTTAAAATGTTCAAATCTGTCTTTTTTCTCCGAAAATGTTTGTTGAGCAACGCTTGTGATTGAACTAACAAACTTGGCTATTCATCGTTTCAAGTTAAACACCATGCGCGATTAATTCTAGCTTTCACATGATAATCAGATATTTTTATGTGGCCTGCGTTGAAGTGAAGCCCATGCTAGAGGTCTGTGCAAATTAGGGCACACTACTGTTGCTTATATCACTGCATATTGATAACCTGAGCAAGCTGCAAATTAATCTACTGGCTTCACATAAACCACGACTGAATTTCCATGTGTGAATATCGTTAGTTCCCTTTTGAGGGGTGATCATGTCTACGTAATAACAAGTAACTTTAACTAGTATGAAACTTCAATCCATCCATTTTTTTTCCCAAGTTTGTCAGCTGTGAAGTTGGCATCCATGTGTTCATAACAACCGTGAGAGTATGGAGCATAATTTATGCTAAAGCTCGTGCAGATTTTGTATTAACATTTAAGTCGAAGTTGTGCATCTTTCATATTAACCACGGGTTCCAGATTAGGTGAACCGAAAACGTTGTAGTGACCAGTGATTGTTTTGGCCTTTCTAGGAGTAAGACTGCAACCATTTACTTACCCTCACCTGTTCTGTATGCATTCCTCTACGTGTTTGTGCCAAATGAGGACAGGTATGATCTGCTTACCACTTTTCTTAGCAGTAAAGTTAGTTGCACGTAGCCGATGCTCACACATTCTCGACAATTAGTCTATCCTTCTAATAATCAGGACCAATCTGCTAGCACCTTTTCTAGTGTTGTTTAAGGTATTCGAAAGTTCTACGTACTTTTTGTCCCGATTGCCCCTGAGTGTCAACGGGCGGGCGCTAGCATATCAACAGTTATCTCTTTTTTACTCTCGAATGCTGTCGTCCGTCCTACACTGGGGTGTACCTATCTCTCATATTTCCAAACACTACTGAAAATGTTTGGTTTGTTTCAACATTCACTTGCATCCATTAATTTCAATGTTTCTTTATTTCATCGTTTCAGTGCTTTTCAAAAAATCCGTGATACCGAGTTAACAGATGACGGCTACGTCAATCACTTGTTCACTGCAAACGGGTAAGTCCGACTAATAAATATTGTTTTTCATATCTGTCTTCTATATCTCTCAGTAAACGGTGAAACAGCTCAGTTTTTGCGGACATACTGATCATACGCCTTTAATATGAGTCCACTGAAGGTCTGGTGCAACGTAAACTTTCAAGAAAGATATACCAAGAGAACTGTTTGAGAATCTTTTGTCGCACATGAAGGAACGTTAGTTCCCCTAAGGTTTCAAACAGCACAAAGAATATAATTCGAAAAAAGTTACGTAATGATGAGGCGCAATTTTCGCAAAACCCCATATGAACAGTTTCCATGAACTCTCATTCAACTAAGGACGAGCCAAGCCCCTCAAAGTGAAATCTGTGACAGTAATCATGAGTGCAATTTACATCGCGTTGTTTTTAAGGCTACTTTCGATGCACACATTCGGGATAATGAGTAGCGCAGCACGCTAAAAGACAAGAGCAGTTGGACACACGTCGAAAAATTCGTCTCGTCACGCCCACATCTCATCTGAATTTCTATCATATAGGCGACGAGGAGATGTTAGGTAAGCAGTGTGTGTGTGTGTGTCTACTTAGAGAATCGTCCGACTGGTAGCCAAACTCTCTGTTGCGATTATGCCGAAATTCTCGATGTTACGAAAACTTTCAAAACGGAGAGTTAGGTAAAAACATTGCTTTTTTCTACCTGAGGAACTGGGTTGGATTGATTTATCTTACCTCAAGCGAATGCACTTATCGGTCCTTAACAGGACTCGAGTGAGAAGGAACTGATATTTTCTACTTGGAGTATTCACACTGCAACCGCCTACATAGTCCTTAATAAAGGGCTAAAAAATTTCCATGCAACACGATAGAAGAAACGGAACTTTCTTAACTGCCCCCTTGGAACTTTTGATCAACAAGTGAGATGTCACGACGATTTCCGAGACATCCTGATAAGGAACTCTGATTTTATCAGTTAATCTACCACTCACCACACTAGCTACTACTGATGAGAAATCCCGTCCTCCATCGCAACTTTATAACAATCCCTGATCCCAAGGAAAGTACCTGATTACCGTCTGCAGTGCTAAAACGTTGGTACACCACAAAACTACTAAAGTTAAAAGTTTGTTAAGCTTTCTTACTCAGTTGCAGACATTGAAACTGATGTCCCTAATCTATCTACAAAAGTTCGGTATAAGAATTACTGTTCTTGAATACATGGTAGACCCATTTTTATGAACAATGTGCATGTGTAACAAACCAAACATACCTGATTCGGTCAAAATAGTTGGCACCTCCGGAGTTTGGCGAAAGTGTCGTTGTGTGGAAGTCTCCATTGTGAAAAAAGATTTGGTATAACGGTCCGTGAAAATATAAACGCATTATGGATTCAGGCGGATAAACGATATTTTTCTGCCCGTTTATTTTTTCGCATATGTTTACCTATTCGCTTTTGACTGATCGTTGGTCCAAACTCAACGCCATTTGAGTCACGTGTGCGATGCTCTGCACACAACAGATTGTCTGCGGTTCTGAGCAGCGCTCTATTCAGCTGCTTCCCTACTTACTGGCTTCTGCAATCGTAGCAGAATCATTTGCTTGAACCCAACGGTACTGTCCTCTTGAAAAAGAAAATGGTTGTTGATAGTCATACTCTCGACAGTCCCTTGCACCTCTACCAGTATTTTCTATATAGACCCTTTTTATCTTCATTCATTTCGGAGTAGGCCTAAATCTAGTGCCCATCACTTTTCCTGCTAAGTTGGAAATATACAGCTCGTTGTTTCCCTAACAGTCATCTTGTGATTCGTCCTTACAGCGATAGCTTACAGAGACAAAAGAAACATACTCAGAAACAATAATCTACCATCTCGTCATATTCCTAAATCGGTAGGTCCAACAACACTTTCTCATTGACTGTAAACCAATGTCCGATAGTTTGTATATGCTGTTTGTACAATTTATACCCGTGTGGTGTCTTTAATGTTCTGAACCATACTTTTTCCAAACCTACTTTCTAAATACTGCACCAGATCGCATTGTGTCTATTTTTTCGCTTAACGGGAGGAGATACACTTTCGAATATCTTGGATGTGTATGTGCATTAAATCAAGCACTTCTGGGTTAAAACAGCCGAAATCAAACGCTAAATAAAAACACAACTGAATAGGAAACTGGCAATTGTCACTAAACCTGTTTCCCATTACTGGTGTTTCACTACATTGTTGACAATAAGTGGTACAACTGAACTCGAGAGATAAATACCTGTTTTGCTTAGTTGCGATAACAAAAATGTTGTAAAAGGACAGAATATAATTTTCATTTATTTCACAGATTTCTGTTGAAAATTAGTTAAGGGGGGTTGGGAAGCTTCCAAAGCGTTGGAAATGTGTACCGAAATCGTTGTGAATAAAATTGCCAGTATTAGAAAGGCATAAAAAGCTTTGCTCGCAAAATTTTTCTACTACCCGCCGATGCGTGTGCGGACCCCGCACGGGCCCCTCGACGTTTGGCTACTTGGGTTATTACTACCACGTCGAAACTAGCCCTGTGGTTGAGCTAAGTTAGTCACTTCATTTCAGTATTTCTGGAACAATCACAGACACCCAACCTGCATAGGTATAATATACATTATACGAAAATTACAGCAGGTGTTGTAAACAACTAGATATCGTCGGTGCTTCATGGCGCCTAGGGAATTTGGGGAACCAGTCCACTAGTTCACGAATGCAGTGAACTCGTGGTTATCCATTCGATCCCGATCTACTAACAATTTAGAAAGCCTTCACTGGACAGTAATCAAAATGTAATCCCAACAAGCACTGAGTCAAAAGAAAACGGTAGACTTTGAAAATAAATCGTATATTTTCAACAATGTTTGGAAATATGGTAAGCAGTTAGCTCTAGCCTATTCTGGGACCAATGGCGGCAACCAAGAAGATGAAAGAAAACCACGCGAGGTGAACTTGTAGTGGGATCACCTTCTACATCGCCAAAATCCAAATCTCCTCGCCAAGTGAGCGCTGCTTTACTAGTGCCACCGTACATGTTCACATTACTTTGCGAACATAAATTTACTACAAACCACTTACATCAAAGCTACCAGCAAATACATGGCCGACTCCGACGCGTTGGCTAGAATCTGGCCAATGAGCGAATCGAATAAGAATATGAACTGTCAATTACTGCCCTCAATCTCGTAGTTGAACGCACGCAAGAACATGTTATCACATTCACAACGTTTCACCTGCAAGCGTTTCTGACCACCGCCAATTTATGCACGTTTTTTTAATCGGTACTTCCACCGAACGCGCGTGCTCAGTTCCATTTATTGCGTACGTGGTGAGTCCGGCTGTGTTGTATTGTACTGACCAGCGATCGTGTGGCTTATCTAAGGATCCCGGCTGCAACCGTGTTTTACCGCTTGTCTGTTCTGCACGCATGATTCTGTGTACGCCTGCAATAGGAGGCCTGGTATAAACCCAGTGCCACTTTCTTCAAACGTGTAGCTTATTGCACGCAGCGAATGCTTGCTCTTCCCTATAAACTCATCTATTGTTTTATTCTTCAAGTTCGTTTAACCGAACTTTTTCGAGCGTTGTTTAACGTAGTCGAAGGTTTCACGCACTTTTTGCCTGGCGCGCTTATGAGTGCCGCCGAGTGGACTGTGGCCCATCTCGTGCTTCTTTTCTTTCTCCTCTTGGTTGTTGCCGTTGGTTCCAGACTAGGCTAGAGCTAACTATTTATCATATTTCCAAACATTGCTGGAAATATACCGTTTGTTTCCAAACCACGCTGTGTTCTGTAGTTCAATGCCCGTTGGGACTACGTTTCGATTGCTCTTCAGGAAAGGCGATTTAAATTGTTAGTGGTCAAGGGTATACCGCATACCCACTTGTCCACTACAATATCCCGGTACGGAGCTATGGCCAATATTCGGTACATTGTGTATCCTTTCAAAAGCACTCCGTTCGTCATACGCTCGTATTGTGGTTGTGGGCGTCGTGATCCCGTTGATGATTATCTGCAGCCGTTTGTGTCCGAAATAATGGAACTAAATAGTGCTGGCGTGACGCTAGCTGACTTTCGTTTAACCCTTCATGCGAACAATCGGTATGCAATTTGTGATACCCCAGTTCGCAGCTAGTCTTCCGAGAGCGATGTTTCACACGGCGCACCTCCGCCCACGATACATGCTTTTATCTGATCGAAGCTGTCCCGAAGGAAGTGAGGGAAACGTGAAACATTTATTCGCTAGGTGGTTACAGGAAGCCAAAGACAGAGACGGTGGAAGATCCAGACGCCGATAATCAGAAGCCAGTCGCAAAATGGTGAGAGTCTGTAGATTTGCGAAGATGGTTCAATTAAAAGAGCAATCCAGAAATGGAAGGCGCAAAGAAAAGCTTGGAGGAGGAAACCAGAGGGAAACATGACCATATATGGTGTGTTGTTGATTCATGGTTAAAGCTGGTTGAAACTAACCAATCATATACAAATACCACTTTTTTTATATTTCTTCAGTCGTACGGTTTGATCTGGTAGCTTTGGATAACCAGAAGGAACTGTATCAAAATGAAGTCTGATGTATCCTTAGGCTATTGCCGCAACTGCGTGTACAATATCTATCGGGCAAACATGCACCCGAGGTCTTTCATGTAATGAAGCTCTGTCTGTTACGAGTCTCGTTGGTCCGTGTTATGATTTCACGTTGGCATCTCTCATCTCGGAAAGCGTTCTTTTAGAATTTTCATGTTAGTCTTTTTGTGTTTTTTCATTGTTTATTCTTTGCATGCTCTCTTGTTTCCTCTTTTTGGTGGCTTTTGTCTTCAGACGTCTTTGTGTTCGTTTCGCCTGTCGCGTGCAGAATGCTGGATTTGAAAATACCTTCAACTTATATTGGAATGATTGCTGCTTACTTGTGCTAATTGAACCTTAATATATCAATTTTTATTCTGAAATATAAGGATACTTTGTTTTTATCGCAGTACCTAGCGTTTTGCTGTTGATTTCTGCGTGTTCAGCGCCCACGGATATAAATCTCCTGGTAGTATGTATGCCAAAGTGTCAATAAGGAAAGTTATTCGAGGCGCCCCTTGTCCACCTCTATACTGGTCCGCGTAAGGTCATTTGAAGGCGTTCTAAATATACGTTTCATGACAAAAATGATCCTGTTAAATTAACTTGCCAGTTCCTGCCAAATAAGATCGCTCGCTAAGAAGCATCAATTGCGAGAGAAGTCGGTGAAACCTACGGAATATTGTCAGCAGTTCTCAAGGTTGGATTACTTAAGATTCGACTTGCTTTGGTAGTTGAGACAAATAACCAGGAATGTACGAAAGGTGCCGCAAGCGTAACTGGCCGACTTGGATGCTACTCTAGTCAACTGGGAATAAACTCTGGTCTACTCCGAAACGAATCTGGCCAGAGTCGGCGTGTTTTATGGACCAGCGTGTTGGCGTGGGTATCGTAGCTTTACTCGTGGCAGCATAATGATTCCACGTCATCCTCAACACTGTGGCTACATTCCATAGAATAGCGACGTTTTAGCGATTGCCGTTGGGAACACCACCCAACCAGTCCGACGCATGTTTGAATTCTGAAGGTTGACCGGAGTTCCTGTTGACAGTTATGCTCTTTGGCGGCCGAAGTGCAATTGTCTTGAAGGTTGTCTCACGCCCAACTCCCTAACACCTTTACCTGTTGTATTGAAGTTTGCATGTTGTATGATCAGTAAATCAGTAATTAAAGTTCGCTTGTAGATTCACCGTTTTCTCATTACGACATATAATGCACGTTGGCATAGAACCGGGAAAACCTCGGGCGTATCGATCAGGGAGCAATCGCTCCTTCATCGCTACGCCCGAAGTTCCTTAAGGAACTAGCCCCGTGATACGCTTCAACCCACTGGACGGCACTCAAAAACCCGCTGTGGGAAAAGTGTGTTGTACTGTAGTGACTTGGAGATAACCCCGGTCTGCCTGCTTTACGATGTGTGAAATCCTTCCCAAAACCTTAGCTCACATTGTACATAAGGCTTTATGGATCTTTGCCTGCCGTCTGCTTGATGCATGCGATCGCGTTTGGTTGTTTGCATGCTTGTCGGCTTGCTTGCTCGCTCGACGGTCGGATCCTTAGCCTCCCTAGCTACTTCGCGTATCGGTGTCAGTTTGCGCTGATCGATACCAATAGTAATTATTGCATAATATATTTTTGGTCTCCATAATTATCGATATTTCCATTTCGCGCCTGGTATTGCTGCGTTTACCTGAAGAAGTGTTAATTTAGTGCACTGAACCAGAGAGCCCACAAATTATTTAATTTTTTGCAAGTATATTTTGATTTTTCCGACGTAAGTTAACGCTACTTTTTCATTTATTTATTTAGTTTTAATCTTTGTTGTTGTCAAAAGCGTGGAAGAACAGATTTTAATTCGCCAGACGTTTTCGTCAGTGCTCTTTCTGTCCCGCTCGCGCCTTGTAAGGAGAACAGTCTTCAAAACTGTTTTGCACGGCTGGAATCCACTTTTGCATTAAGAAGCATCACCACGGAACTAACGAAGTATCACCATGTGGTTGCTGCCCTTCCGTCTCACGTCGTAGACAAAGTGGACGACATTTTGGAGCTTTCAGACTCCGTTAAACCATGCGAGCAACCTAAAGAGGCCAATACCAAGCGCATTGGCCTTTCGGATCGTCAACGCATTGCCTAGCTGCTGAGTTCCACCATGTAGAGACACTCTTGGTCTGCCACGTATTCAAACTATCTTGCGATTATTTTGACCGTTGACATTTTTGATATTGTTTGATCGCATGTTTGCATTTTCTAGTTTGTTCGACCTCCCAAGGTCACAATTGACATTCGCAATTTCCGGTCGCTAGCTACTGGTTTGTCGCGCTTTGCTTCTGTTGTGCTTTGTTTACAGCTTGCTTTACCGGTCTACTTGCAATACACGTCGTTGTCTACTAATCGGTTTTCTGGTTTAATTATTGTGGAGAACAGGCACGGTTATAAATAGAAGCGTTCTAGTCCTCTACAACCAGGTCAGGCGACCAGAAGCCTTCACAGCTTCTACGCCACATGCAACGCCTTGCAGGCCCAACTCAGCTTGAGGAGTCCCTCTTGAATGAATTATGGATCCAACGACTGTCTAGGGATATGCAAAATATCTTTATTTTCACCCCTCAAGCGCCTCTGTCGCAATGGGCCGACACCGCCGATTGCATCTGGGAGACATATGGGAAACATCTCTCCCAAGTATACGTGCCACCGCCGGAATCGCTGGCACTCCTAACGGACCGTGTGAACGAACTTACACGTCAGACCCAGGCGCTCAGCGCTCGAAACTCGCGTCCACACTCAACCTCACGTAAGCCTAACAGAAGAGCCTCCCGGTTGACTTCTAGGAGGCGTCGAGCGCCCACAGGGGGTGTCAACCTCAACCACTGCTGGTAACACCAGAAGTTTGGTGGCCATGCTCGATTCTGCCGCAGTCCCTCATTCTTCTCCTAAAAGGATTAGGGAAACCAGCCGGCCATCACGTCACGGCGACCTACGTTACTGGCTCCCGAAGTCGTCTGTTTTTCATTTGAGACCGCGAATCAGGAGTTCGCTACCTCATCGACACTGATGCGTTCTCTCACCGGATTCTCGCGAACGACTTACGCAGGTACAGTCAACCTTACGTGCAGCGAACGGTACGCCTAATCCCGTTTATGGCTAACGTTTGCGTATATTGAACTTAGGCCTTCGCCGCACGTTTTGAAGGCTTTTCACCTTTGCAGATGTCAAAATGCCAATCATTAGCATCGACTTTCTCGAGCATTTTGACCTACTAGTCGACGCACGACACCGTCCGCTAGTCGACCGCAGGACGAACTTATCTGTTGCCGGGACTTTGGCCAGTGCGGTTCCAACCAGTCCTGTGTATCGTCCTACCGCCACGAATGCTTACGCCTCTCTCGTTGAACGATTCCCTACTGTCTTCAAACAACCGACCTCGTTGCCGCCAGTGACTGGTGTAACGCAGCACCACATCGTCACCATTGGCCCGCCGGTGATCGTTAGAGCCCGCCGTTTAACACTGGATAAGCTGAAGATAGCGCGCGCCGAGTTCGAACACATGCTCGAGCTTGACATCATTCGCCCGTCGGATAACCCCTGGACTTTGCCGCTCCACATGGTGCCGAAAAATTCAGGAGACTGGCGTCCAGGTGGAGATTAGCGTGCGCTCAACAACGCTACGGTGCCGAACAGGCACCTTGTTCAACATATTCCGGACATCACGGCTAGTCTGAAAGCACTTGTGTATTCTCGAAGCTCGATCTGGTTCGTGTTTACTATCAGATCCCAGTCAGCACCGACAATAATGTCAAAACAGCGGTGATTACACCATTCGGCATGTTCGAATTTCTGTGCATACCGTCTGGTCCCCGGAACGCTGCTCAAACCTTCCAACAATTTATCAGCGACGTCACAAGAGACTTGGATTCGTCCATTCCTATATCGACGATATTTTGGTGACAAGCCCCTCTGAAGAAGAGCACAAGAACCATCTGCGATTGCTCTTCGAACGATTCGCAGCGCATAACGTCACTATGCACGCGGACAAATGCGTTTTCGATCAATCAGCAGTTGAGTTCTTAGGGCACCATGTCGATCACCGCGGCATTCGGCCGCTGACCGACAGGGTGCAAGCGATTCGCTGCTTTCCGCGCCCTACAACTCTCGCTGCTGTCCATCGTTCCATTGGCATGGTTAATCATTACCGCCGTTTTATTCCACATTGCGCGCAACTCATACAGCCTCTGACCGACTTACTCCGTGGCCGTTCTAACGGTAACGTTGAGTTGTCAGAAGCAGCCGTCGACTCTTTCAATCGCACTAAAGACGCGCTAGCCGCTGCAGTGATGCTGCACCATTTCGACGCTAACGCCACCATTAGCATAGCTGAAGACGCTTCCGACACAGCTGTTGGTTCCGTACTCCAACAGTTCGTCGATGAAACCTGGAGACTGCTGTCATTTTTCTCCAAACGCCTGTTACCTGCCGAAACGAGGTACAGCACGGTCGGTCGTGAGTAACTAGGTATCTACTCTGCCGTTCGTCAGTTTCGATATGCCCTCGAAGGCTGCCAAGTTGTGATCTTCACTGATCAAAAACCGTTGGTATATGCCTGCCGCAATCGTTCCAAACTCTATTCACCTCGCGAAGTGCAACACCTGGATTCCATTTCGCAGTTTTCGACAAACGTACGACACATCTCTGGTAGTGACAACGTTGTGGCTGACGCTCTGTCACGCGTATCAGCAATTGTTGGCCACGACATCATCGACTTGTTCGTGATGGCCGACGGACAACATGTGAAGAACGATCTCCTCGCATCCTGCCAGCATTCTTCTTTGCGCCTCGCGGATCTTTCGCTACCGACAGCACCGGGAATGATTTTATGCGATACCTCCGCTGGACGCCCTCCTCCAGTCGTATCCACAGCCTTACGACGTCGCGTGTTTGACACACTAAGCACTATTGCCCACCCTGGCATCAACGCCACGACCAAGCTAGTTTCCGATTGTTACGTCTGGCTCGGTGTGGAATGATCTTCGCATATGGGCGCGATCTTGCCTAGCTTGTCAACAAGCTAAGGTACACCACCACGTGTCGGCCTCGATTGGCCGATACCCTTCGATTACCTCTCGACTCGATAGGTAACTTTCCACCTTCGAATGGCATGACTTATATCCGGACGATGGTAGATCGTTTCAAAAGATGGCCAGAGGCCGTCCCTATACCCGACGTCCGCTCGGAGACCGTAACACGTGCACTCGTTGAGCGTTGGGTAGCATCTCACGGTTGCCCGGCCGCGGTTACAACCGACCGCGGCCCCCAATTCGAAAGCGTTTTTTGCGGAAATGTTGAACGCGCTTGGATGTCATCACACACGGACTACGGCATATCATCCGGCTGCGAACGGCATGGTCGAACGCTTTCATCGACAACCAAAAGCAGCCCTTGCCGCCGTCGATGCAATCCGTCGGACAGAGACCCTGCAAATGGTTTTACTCGGCATCCGCGCGGCCCTCAAGGCTGACCTTCACGTTTCCAGCGCCGAAATCCCCTATGGCCAACCGCTGCGTCTTCTTGACGAGTACTTCTCGTCTTCCACAGACGCACTTCGATACGATATTTCTTACGCCGAACAACTTGCTTCGAATATACGCCGCCTCCGCATCACGGACATGCGAGAACAAAGCTGCAAGTTGTTTGTTCCCAAAGATGTTCACGATTGCACACACGTGTTTGTTCGCGCGGATGGTTCACGACGCCCGCTCAAGCGACCTTACAAAGGTCCATCTAAAGCACTTCAACGGAAGGACCGATTTTTCGTACTCGACCGCCAGGGCATTCGGGACACAGTAAATGTCGACTGCATGGAGTCTGCCTATTTTGAAAGGACTGCGGAAGCCACCAATGCCCCTCTGTGTCCTGCGGCCAGGCATGCAACTGCCTCTGAACAGCCTCGTCCGAGCGCATCGTCATCAGCGGACACAATATCGCCGACGACGCCAACACTCATCGTAACTCGTCCGGGTCGTAGAGTCCATTGGCCTAAGCGTCTGGTGGAGGACTAGGATTCGTTAGGTTTTGTCCTATTTCAGCTCTATAAAAGCCAAAAAATTGCAAAATCTTTCAAAAACCAAAAAAATCGTAAATCCTTTATGAAAACATCTGAAAAAGTGTTTCGATGCATGTCCTCGTGTTTGCGTTTGCCAGGTAGTTCTGTAAAGGAAAAGGAGAAACGACCATAAGGAATTGAAGAACTGATGAGTCCTTAGAATACTGATGAGCATTCTATGAGTGCAATTGGATGTACGATTAAAAACAGACCTTCCTAAGCAGAAATACACATACGCCTTAGGAGCACAAATACCAACACTTAACAGGCTGCCACCCGAGTGTTCTCCTTTAGGGTATCAGAATGAATGCGAAAAGCGTTTGAAAAATCACGCATACCAGTCCAGGAGCAGGTAACACATATGTGACCTCTGCATAGGTCAGTAATAAAATAGGATGTTTAAAGCTTGATCATATCCGAAAGTGCATGGTTAGATCAACATAACAAACGGCGGTTGGTAGTAACAAGAAACAAGCAATCCATTAAACGTTTTTTCACGTTTGCAAAGTTAAGATTTTTTATGGCATGCGTGGCCAACGGAAACTATAGCTGGTTGGCTGACAAATACACGATACACGAATCGCAAAACACGTGGCACGGAATGTAACGATACCCGAAATTCCAGAACGCAGAAGACCTTGGACTTCAGTCGAGAAGGTAATATTGCAGAACTGTGCATGCGTATATGTAAGTCTTGATTGCCTTGCAGATTCGTAATCTAAATTCGTGTGCTTAAATTAGAACGGGCCAATCAGAAGATAAAAGACAACGTCCGCCAGAATTGTGTGTCTGCAATTTGTGACGCGAAAACAAAATTCGAAATCGCAAACTTTTCGAATGAATCTCAGAGTATGGACAAATCTGGGCGAAAATGAAACTTCCTCAGCAATTCTTAAAGTTTAGGGAACGCCTTGTTTTGTTATGTCTGGTACTGGATTAGAACAGAATGTTACCGAGGAAATTTAACGATCTATCAGACTTTCTACCCAGTACACCTTACAAACCGAACAAGCAGTAGCGAGCGCCGGCTTCACTGAAGTGGTACAAATTCTCCACAAATTAATCCGGCGCCGTTTTTGCTTCCAAACTCTTCTTACGTACAGACGATATTTTTAACTTGAAGGTGTTAACATCCGAGAGTAATCGGTTAACATCGTGCAACTACTCGCCAAATCCTCATTTGAAAATATATCCGTTCGTAATGAACAACCCTGCGGACATAACAAAGGAACGGTACACCCCCATGATATTAGCCATCCCAATACACTTTCATCTTATGTTTAATGGTAGCCAGTGTTACTTCATTAATGCTTAATATATGAAAGTTGTTTGCGTCTAAAATATTGGGGACAGAAATGTTTTTATTTTTATACCTTACGCAACTTCGCAATGTCGCTTGCACGTTTCAATCTATTGCCTCAAACGCTCCTAGCACACAGTCCAATAACAGTTCATTGTTGCACTACACATCTATTTTAATCAATACATCGGTCCTGTGAAGCAAATCTATATCAAAGTTAGGTGACAGCCCATTAGTGGTGAAAGCTTGTCGTCAAATGAGGAACAGGGAGAACTGCCAGTATGCCTAAGTTTATGCCAGACCCTCCATCACTGCAGATCCAGGGATACATGATTCAAGTCTACGCTCGAATGTGATAACTGTCGTAGCCAAACCATGATAGGTGGTAATTTATTTCTGTCGTTCAAAACTTTACATGAAAAAGTTGCCGCAGACATCGGTCTTGGCTCTCTCCTTCACGATCGTTACTTCACACTCCTTGAGTGATGTATCCTCCCCACAAGTAACCAGCCTCTCTCGTGACTTAAACAACACACCTAGAAGCTTAAGGACTTCTAGTAGATCATCCTATCCCCTTCTTCTTTTCAGCCGGAAAAGATTGGGACGTCTTGGTCTGTTGAAGTACATCATTCCATGCGGTTCTGCATATGCCTTTGTGTACTCAAGTTTCACAATCTTCAAGACCTCCACATCCTAGGTAAATAAAGACACCGAACCTACACACAGGGCTCAACGTGTGACCCCCTGTGAACCTTGTACGGAGGCACAAGGACGGCTGGTTTCCCCGAGGCTACTATCTTCCTCAGCTGAGAAAGCGCCTGATCTGCATTCTGGAATGGAGGCGTTGAAGAGATAGCCTAAAGTCCACGGTGACTTGAACTTCAAGCTCCCACAGCTCAGCAGTTCGTTGAGTTACTCCAGGTTGCTCTGATCCTCCTATCCACCGAAGTGAACCCTCAGTTTCGGCCCCCATAAGTTGTTTACATTTCACAACATTTAGCTGGAGTTCCCCGTCGAGATTTCGAGTTAGGTTCAAGTTTAATTTGCACGGTACGAAGTGACTGTTGCCAGTGGAGCCTCCAAAATATTTGCACCAGAATGCCAGAGAGCAGCTCCCAGAGCTGCGACTGTCCCAATTGAGGAGAGACCTTTACAGATTTTTCGGGTTCCGTTTCTCGATTTCAAAGCCCGTCTTGATTATCAAGTAATCTATGTAGGCAACAGAAGTGAGAGTGAAAGGAGAAAGAAAGAAAAATAATCGCGAACCCCCAATGATTGTCTAAATACATGATATTTAGTGCAAGATTTCCCCACACTACAAGTAAGATGGACCTCAATCATGATAGACAAGACAGACAGGTAGTGATACACGCACCTAAGGGGCGCCAGATGACATTCTAGTTACAACTCCAACTCCATTCGGTCATGAATGGGATCACCAGAAATGCACATTTCCGTGGATATGCTACGTAAGACGTGCTTGGCCCAAGTCTTCCCATAGCAGTGCAGGGCATTCTATCCACTTAGGAGAACTTCGTTAAGCAGCAGGTGACCCTATCAACCCGCTACCCGATAACAAAAAGTGTAAAAAAGGAACTAGTTACCTGCAATTCACACTGCTATGACCGGACCTTCATAGACCTCATTCTATCTCTGTCGCAAATCAAGATACACCAATCAGTCAATTTTAACTATGCACCTATTTTTGTTATCCTGGCGGCAGATAGTTTGGGGTTTATCTTTTGATGCCGTGTGTAGCGTTCCAGTGATCTTTTTGGATCACGCCGGTTTGACCCCTCTGTAACACCGGCAGACAACCTAGGACGCCGGAGTGAGGTGGAGTGTAGCCGGTGAGAAGATAACTGTTTCTACCCACGACCCCTGTATGGACAGCGGCCGCCGTGCGGTTGTGCTTGAGGTCCCCTTACGTCCAACTCCCTAGTGCCTTTAATTGTCGCGTTGAAGTCCGCCTGTGAACGTTGAATAAACCAATACACTGAGTTTGCTTTCTGATTCGCCGTCTTCTCACTGCGACTTCCGATTCTAGTTAGCATAAGACTGGGGAAATTCTGGGCGTACGAACCAGGGAACTAGCATCACAACAGATCTCGTTAAGTAGGAGACTCGTTTGGACGTACAACGAGTTCCACAACATCTGCGAACATGTGATAGAAACAGTCGACCTTCTTCTGTAAATTATTTTTGTATACGCGGAGAAGCAGGGAACTGAAATCCACTCTTATGCCACGCCACGAGTGGCCTGTGCAGTTCAATACTTGAAGCCCACTTTCCGCATGTAAAACTACTATTCTGCTGGAACACTTTTACTCACATAAAAACATTAAAATATACGCCAACGGTTTCAAGTTTCAACATCGTAAGCCTACCATTTACCGAGTCGAGTGCCATTCTAATTTTCAATTAGCAAAATTCAGCATATTCCCCCCTTGTCTAGCCGTTGGGTGATTCATACAGGATGTCTAGTGGGTTCGAAAGGCAAGATCAGTTGTTTATGAAAGCGACCACAATGTCAAAGTGAGATGATCTCAAACGATCCCATGTACACGCTTTCTCAAAATCCGAACCAACGCTTGGGCCTACCCTTCAGTAGTTGACGCACTAACCCCTGCAGACTGGTCTTCAGCTTGACTCACATTATTTTCATTACACCTCCCTCTTCATGTTCCGGTTATGATTTATTGTCCGTTTGTCTTGTTTAAGGTTGACGGCGATATACGCACCTGGTCCAGTAGTCTGGAATTCAGTGCCGTACGCTTTCCCATTGGACAGTTTTGCCACCCCAGACGAGAGTTTCCATCATCTGCATGTTGGTCTAGGCTGGCCCCTGCCACACTCCAGTAGGTAAATGAATATCTTAATATATGTGGACCGGTTAACATGTCGGTCAAAAGTAAGTCAGTTCTAAATCACTCGTCAGAATTTGTCCCACCAACATTTTTGAGACGTTGCTTTGGTTGTCCCGCTTTAGCTACTAATGACTGCAGTCCATATTCTGAATTATTCTTCACACCACCTCAGCGCGTTGAGATGTGATTGGATTTGTTCCACCGTCTATCGCTCATCAGCTAGCGGATTAATTGAACGCTTCCTTTGACGGCCGAAATGTTTGCCATCGCTGAAAACAGCGATCCGTGGCAAGAGATTCCACCGTTAGTTCTACTGGGTATCTGTAACATGTTGAAAGACGATTCACATGCTATTCAATCTCAGTTGGTTGATGGGTGCTATTTATTTTTACCAAAGTGAGTTGTTGCTTCAAGAGAAACCGGACCCCGTTACGCTGCTCACGAGGAGCGCTTGACAGAACACATGCGTTTACTTCGATCAACCCCTCCGAGGAAACGGATAATACCGATATACCCCGATCCACGCTCCTCAACGTGTTCGTACGTTACGTTTCTTTCTTATGCTGCCCGAGGGCTTTCGCCGGCAACGTACATGAGTCCGTTCATCACAATTGGACCGCATGCTTAAACTTCCGCACTTGATTACAGCGATCAGCGCGAGGTTATATCTATCGACAAAATATTGCCAGCACTTATAGAGGTACCTGATGTGGGATTTAACGCGCAGCCAGCAGCAACCTCTCCGACTAACGCTCTACCTTACACTAGTACGTGTTTGGCCGCGATCCAGACCTTAACGACGGAAAACATCAAGGACGAACGTGGTCAGCAGTTTCGGAAGGCAGTGCGATTTTCACACTAGAGTAACCTTTATCGCATACGGCTTCTTTATGCTGCATTTTCCCAATAAGTTAATCCCAGATCGGTTAGGTACAATGTTTTCCGTCAATAAACCGTTTGTCAAAAACGCAAACCTTATATTTTGGGCACAATCGAGGTGGATACCCGGTAAGTTTATCACTTTTCATCAGTGAGTGCCGCGCGTTTCAGTTACCGTGAATTAACCAATCGACATCTACGTGGGATGTAGTCTAGGTGACACATTGCGACAGTTTAATTAAAGCCCAGAATCCCACAGGGAACTTGGGCGAAGACTGCTTACGATGGATGCGACCAAAGCTACGATCCTACTAGGTACCGGGACCAACTTAATGAAATCTTCTCACGCATCAGGGTCGATTGTAAACTGACTGTTCCAACCCCCCACTTACTCATGATCATATACATTTCAAACTATGGACTTTTGTTCACGTCATTACATCCAAAAAGAGGTACACTGCTGGAATACACCTTCTCTTGGTAACAGAACTTTCAAAGTAAAAACTGGATCAGACTTTTCTTCTCCCTACCCAATCTCAGCTGGAGTTCCTCACATATCCATACTTGATCAACTGGCGTTTTTGATCCATACGCATATATATATATATGTATATATCAAAGATAATCCCGACCTTATTTCCAGTAATGCTCTTCTTCATGCTGACGACTCACAAATCTGGAATGCTTGTAGCCTCAACACACTACGGATTGAACATAACTATTCATTTTTGGTCAGATTACTAGAGTCTCCGTCTAGATGACAGCAAGTGTGCACATATGTCGCTCAAAAGAGATTTCAGGAGCCCATTCGTGACACATGCTGCACAAAGTACACTTAGAATTCTGCCTTAATAACCTAAGAACTCGGCTGTCGTATGGATTGTCTTCCACTTACCACAACCGGATGGCCGCCAAAAAGGGACTGGGACTCGTAGGATGGTGAAAAGAGTCTTTCCCCTCGTAGACAGTCATGTCTTTCAACCGATTTATGGATCTATATAAGATCACCGCTCGAGTGTGCTAATTAAGTCTCAAACGCCGGCTTGAAGAGAGACACAATCGCTGTGGAATCTAATTTCACATTTAACCTTACTCTACTCACATGTTTACAGTAGTATACCTTAATCTTCTAATTTAAAGTGACTCGTCTGTTTGCAACACCTGCGCTTACTCACAGCCGTATATGTCAACATTTAATTCAGGTCCATAAACTCGATATCGGCTGTAAACAACTGAACTGTATCCGAAATCATTACTTTTATTTTATTCCTAGCACAATGTACCACATTTGTTTATGTGTGTAACAGTAACGCACTACATATTTCACCGCTGGAATTAACTGGACGACTAGTCATGCTTCCGATGCGCTACTATATGCGTTTGTGAACCTGGTCTTAAGTTACTGTACATTCAAATTGTTTATTATTGTATTTGTAGAACCACGTTCGATAACAGCATATATATTTGCGTATAGTCTTCTGCCCTCTGCCCATTTTAAGATATGTATACATATATCCAGCCCAAACCGTGCGTAAGACTAGGTCACCTGAACGCATAATTTGAAACTTCTGGCGATTTTACACTCGCCATTAAACGTGTCCAGCGAGTGGCCACCAAAATGGTCACCGACTTGCGGCATTGCTTCTATGAGTATCGACTTGAAGTTCTTGGTTTCTATTCACTTGAGGTTCGAGGCTTCCGCGGTGACTTGATCCTTACACACTTTTCTTTAGCGCAGGACTTGTCCAGCAGTTCTTCACCCCGGCAGTTGACAGTCGAAGGAGTCAGGACAGAAAGCTCTATAAGCTTCGACCCCTGGCTCCTCTTAGGCATTAGTTCTTTTTCTTACAGGATTATCAAACACTAGAACAATCTTTCCTTAAGGGTTATTAACTGCTGTTTCGGCGGTCGTTTCGATGTTTTGTTAGATCCTCATTTACTTCAGACAATGTTACATAAGTAATTTGTTTCGTTCTTTCTGCAATTCCCAAGAGCGGCGTAACAACCTGCCTCCAGTTACTGCCCTCAAGGTCAACAAAAACCCGCTGGATATCAAACGACTAAGCTGACTGGACATGGGTAACTTGGGCCTCTAGCAACGAACGCCTGTGCTACTCGCTGATTTCGCTGAAGTTCAACCGCGTTTCTTCTTTCCTCACCCACAGTCAACACGGACTCTGTTGCAGGAGCAACTTGGGTCATTCATGCTCGTGTGAGCTATTTTAGCTAACTGACACACATTGTCAAACTTAACTCTCTGGTTGTCTTCCGAGGGGTGCCATGCAGCAAATATATTTATTTATTATTGGCTATGTTTGAGTTTCGATTTTCATTTTTACCCTTTTTCCATCAACCTTTGCATGAACTCAGACACGTCAGAACGAGTATTAATGCCGACACCTACCTAATAAATTTGAACGCACGACTCAGGACATACTCATTTGCTGCTCCGCTGTATTACCGTTTAGTCTCATTATTCGCACGTCCGCCCATCAACATCTGGCATTGGCAAAATATACAATAGTTCTCGACATGTCACTCCCCACTGGGCGATTTTTGCATCTCTTTTGCTGGAACTCAACGGTGCTCTTGGACCAACATTGGTGAAGAAGAGTCGTCTAGACTCTTACATCCATGAGTACGAATGTGTAGAGTCTGTTAACCTGCTGCTCTCTCGTTATATACTGTTCTTCATACCTATTATATATATTGTACATATAAACCACTTGTCTATTGTTTGAATCAATATATCACTTCGTTCTCGTACGCCTCGGCTCCTGATCGCACGTGGTTGTTGCTGCCGGGAGCTAATTGCGACAGCAGGTGATTTTTGTACGCTGGAGGAGTGGAATTTGCTGGACTCTCTTGTTATCCAAGAGAAACGTTCTCCAAACATATAGCGAACTTAGTGTGGTGGAATTTATCGTAGACAGTTACGGCAGATTGTTTTGTAACCTTGTCGAGTCATTTTTTGTTTTCACTACGAAAGACAAGCGTTGCACATAGCCCGTGTAGACATGGTCAAACGAATCCAGACGAGCAGTCTAGAACAATGCAATAAGTACCAAACGGTACATTTCTTATACGGGAAAAGGGTGCGTGGTTAAGGGACCAGGTTCTCCCAAGCTAACCCAAGAAACAAAAATTGTTAATAACAGTATATTTTCCAACGCACCTGTGAGAATCACACTCAGGTGAGCACAATCAATGTACGCACTGTAAGGCGATGCACATAAGTACACAGCAGACGCATAACTAATAGTAATACTACGAACCAATTGTGTGAATACAGCAACAAAAAGAACATAATAAGACAGAAAAATTTCGGTTTATGAAAAAGCATTTGGGAATCATGCTTTCAGGTAGGTAGTTCTCATAATCAACGGTATTTTGTTAAATCTACACAAGTTACACAGTGTATCAAGATCTGATTGTAGACTGGATTCATCTGAGGGGTCATGAATGACCTTCCAAAGTTTTGTGTCGTTTGCGTACGACAGAACGCCGGAAGACAAAAGCGACGGTACTTCATTAACATATAGGGCGAACAGCAACGGTCCCAAAATTGACCCTTGCGGCACCTCACACTGGGCATTTCGAATTGTTGAATAAGTGCCATTAACTCGAACATAGAAGGTTCGTCCACTCAGATACGCCTCCAACCACTGCAACAGCTTCCCTCCAATTTCGTACCCTTGTAGTTTTGACAGCAATATGTCGTGGGCAACCCTGTCAAAGGCTTCTGAGAAGTCTAGCAGAATAATGTCCACTCTGTCACCAGAATCAACTGCTTTAGTCCATTGTTCCCAGGCAATTAGTAGATTGGTGACGCACGAGTGATCTTATCTGAAACCGTGCTGCTGAGGGGTTATCATTCCGTGTATGCGGAGATGTTGTTGGATGGCGTCATCAACAGTGCTTTCCATTACCTTTGAACAGATACTGAGAACGGAGATGAGTCAGTAGTTGGAAGACAGGTTACGTGCAGCGCCCTTGTGGAGCGGCCTTAATTCACATTGCTTCCTGTCGGCAGGTAGTTCACCTTCCTCAAAAGACTTCCGAAGCAAGCCACTTACAACGGCAGCTAGGCTATCTGCACAATTTTCGGCAGTCTTGGCGGCATGTTGTCAAAATCCAGAAACTTATTAGAGTTCGATTCTTTAAGCTTCGCAAGAATAGTGATAGGACTGAAGTCTATGTCGGTAAGGATAGATAGAACGCTGGACGTAGGGGTACCGCAATTGACCGATAACGTGGCTTCGGTGGTATTTTCCAGGAACACCTTCTCAGGCGTATCCGCAATGATTTCCGCTGCCTCCTGGTTGTTGTTATTTAGGCCAGAATCTGTATTCAGACTGGGAACACTCGATTTCACAAAAGATTTTTCAGGTAATTGTCTACAAAACCACTTGGGTTCTTGTCTTAATTGGGCTACTGTAAGGGATTGTAACTTAAGTTTGTCTCTACGAACAGCCTCGTTACACTTGGTTCTTATAAGCTTATGCTGATTGTAAGCTTCTGAGGTCTGATTTATCCTTAATCACATCCAGGTATAACGCTTTTCACGAATAAGTTTTTTCGTATATTTATGGATACCACGGGACGGCTTATTACCTTTGATGACTCTTAATGGAACAAATAAGTCAGTCGCCTTATCAATAGTGGACTTGATGTAGTGCCAAAATAGTTCCACCGAAGATAAGGATGGTAAGTCCTGAAAGGCCGTTAGAAAGTAGTCGTTCATCCTCACGTAATCCTCCTTAAAGTAGATGCGTGGGGTTGGAGAATCGACTACCACCCTAGAAGAGGCGTAAATAAATCGGA
>JTDE01000178.1:28594-39408 GCA_014338405.1 Paragonimus skrjabini miyazakii | reverse complement strand
TCCCTACCAGAATGCGTGTTCAGGGCCCCGAAATCAATATCCGGGTGATTAAAATCACCTAGTATCAAAATACTACCTAAAGTCAATTCGATGGCTCTGTGTAAAGCAGCGGCTAGGTTGTCGTCGTACACCTTGTCACTTGCGGGCGGGCGGTATATGAGAGCTAAGGTGAGGGGCTTATTATAACAAAGACGGACGCGTACACAAATGGACTCGGGTACCAGACGAAATGTTGGATCGTCTAATTCCACGTGATCTATATTATTAGACAGGTACAGTTCTACCCCTCCACCCCGCTCATCGGTCCTATCCCTTCTTAAAACATTCATTTCAGGTAAGTTTACTTCTGTGTCCCTTATGTCTGGCCTTAGCCCGGTAACTGTAAGTGCTATAATGTCGAATTTATTTTCCAAGTGGAGCAACCTCAACTCCGGGAGCTTAATAGCTACGTTTGAAATGTTAGTGTACATGCAGCTCCAGTCACTTTGGTTGATTACAAATGTCCCAGATTTTACCATCCGACTGTCTGGTATAATGACCTGCTGACCGGTGACTACTGTTGGTGTAGTCAAAGGTTGAATTACACACGGGCTGACGCCGACCCGCAAGGAGTCGGCGAGAGCACGTTTTTTGAGATAACTTGTTGAGGGAGATCGCTACCTGCTGAAACACTATCGGTTCGAGATTTGGAAATGAAAGTGACGATCTTCTAAGTTATCTCAGTTTTCTGGGAAGCGTTCTGTGAACTCGAATATCTCCAAGCACGTTCGATTGGTGACAGTGCCATGCGTTCAGAACCATACTGCATATGTCAGCCGTGAGAAATTCAACTCTCAGCAGTTTTTGGTACGTTTAGATGGGTAAAGTGGCTAGTTCTTGGCATTCTTGCTACCATAATACAGGCAATATCCCTTAGGAAAGGCTTATCTCTGATGAATCGCCATTGGGAGAGGTCATCGTCTGGCGACAATGTCAAATTAGACGATTCTGGGACTCCATGGATGATTAAACTTCGGTCAGAGTTGTAAAAGGGATTCTCTGACTCCCTTTTCCGGATTCTCTTCAGGTATGGAAGATCAGGTTTTAGATGTATGTGGGCCATATTAGAACCACAAAGTATGTGTTCTTGTGAACGCTATCTCAGTGTACTGATGGCTTTTGAAGGTTACCTTCAGTAAGCGAGGAAACTGCGTTAGAACAGCCGACTTAGACTGGGAAAGTCGTTGAAGTCTAGCTGACTTTCAGCAAACCCCACACTTCTGTTACGGCACATACTTCGGACCATGATTGGTGGTCATGGTGTTCGCGCTCAACCAATGATGTCGCCAGCGATTCTGCAAGATGATAAACAACTACGCTATATGGGTTACCGGAAGGCTTTGAGTTTATTCCGAAGGCAAACTGAACTTCAACGTCTTTGAGGTGGCTCCTGGTATCATTTGCCTTGTCTTCAGCATTCACTTTCCTATTAACTGCTGGTATCCTGGCTAACGAGCTATTCATGTCAGAAGGGTTAACTCCGCCGGTCCTTTTGTTGCTATTTGCTACCCATACGCTCCGATTAACGGTGGAAACCTCAATGTTGTTACTGGGATGACGCACACTGGAAACGGTAACCGCCCCGGTCTCTTTAGCTATCTGATGTACATCAGTGGTTCCGCTGGAAGCCCGTAAGCTCTCGCGCAAAAGTGAAGGTCTACAAGTCGCTGTGGCTGTGTTTATCGGACTATTTGTCTGGCAATATGCGGTATTCGTCGAGAGTTCTGTTTGTTAATGGGCGTCACACCTTGTAATTGAGCAGCTAGAAGTGTGAGTGGCATCACTATTTGTACATTCTTTAGAAAGGGGTGCGTTGAATTCTGTTCCACACTCATTACAAATAAAGACTAGACAATCAACGATGTCGTGAGTTAGTGTTTTATGAAGCACGACTGTGACCTGGGGTTCGCATACTCTATGAGTCCTGCGTTGGCAACCATGACAACATAGTACCTGCTGGTTAAAATTCAAAGATGTCGCACACTTAATGCACAGACTGGCTCCACCTTTGGTAGCTACCTCAGACTTGCCGTTTCGGGGGGCCACATCCGGGATAAACTGAAATGCCTACGGTTATTGTAAACAAGCAAGCAAAAACACCCAGCTTAAACTAGCTGCTGGGCACCGAACTTTAATAAAGATAGAACGCCGTTGAAAAGCGCTTCGACGAATTGAAAGGGTAACCACGGTTGCTTACCACTTCGGTGAGAATGAAGCAGTGGCAGTGGAAGCAGCAGAATTTGCAGACATGAAATTGTGGGAGTGTAGAAGACTGGCAGTAGGTGTAGGAGACTAGCAGTGGGTTAAAATCGCGTGAGGTTGAAACTGGACAATGGCAGGTGTCTTTTGGAGTTAGAGAACAGATATCCTGCTCCGACGATATTCTGATTCGAAATAAGACAAATCAGCAGGGCTTGAGAGTGATGGATTTTCAGGCAAATTGAACTGCAAAGAAATCTAATTTAAAATGCGTCCTTTCGTCGTGAAAATGTCGTTTCAAATCCTCGACTCGGAGAAAAATGTTCCGCATACTCCCACGCCGAAAAACGAACCGACCGCTTAGAGGAAGGCGGAAAAGAATGTCGAAGAATGTCGCCATTTTTTTCATGTGAATGGTCCCGGGAAATGTTTGGAAAATTGTTCGGAGTAATGAGAGACAGGAAAGCAAGGGCTTTTGCGGGAAAATGCACGGGTATGTGAACGGACTTCGTTAATTGCCAAAAATCGACAGAATTATGCAAAACCTCTTCAACCGATACGGGATCCTGAATGTCCGGGCATTGTGGACTGTTTTCTAGCGTTAAGTATATTTGCGGACTCAAGAAAGAAACGTAGAATTAAGCCTATGTTTGAGGTCATTTGTGGTTTTGGTTAGTATCACATCTGCTGAAACTGACAGACACCGTTGATGGACTCTAATGAGGTGCGAAAGATGGAGTTTTCGTATCTAGACGGTGATCCGGCTAATCACCGCAATCTGATGAAACGGGTGATTATACCATTGAAACAAGGGTGAAAGGCTGTGGTCAGCAGGTGATCTGTTCGTTACGTTATTAACAAAAGAGACCTCTGGGGCAGTTGAAGATTGTAGTTTTGCCATCGTCAGCGGCGTACGTGAAGAGCGGGAGGGAGAATATGAGAATTGTACAGATAGTCGTATCATGTCGCCTGGTTTTAGATCGATATACTGTTGAAGGAGGCCCTATATATCCCAAACACGGGACTGATATAAAATACTCCGTGCGCGGCGTACTTCGGTAACAAATATGTGACTTGAAGTGTTTCCGTGGCGTATAGATTTGACCTGATGTCATACTCTCCTTAACAACGGTTTAGACAACCCTTGCCGAAAAGGTCGTAGTGGGAGATATCACACTCATGCGTCTCGTTCGTGCTTGACAACGCAGTGGACTAATCAGTCAAGTGATGAAAATGACCAAAATGTGGAAAATATCAAAGGAGATTCGTTAAGGTGAAGGATAGGCTCAAAAGGTAGACGTACGAATTGAACGGAAGACGTATCAGTATAATAGGAACGACTCACTGATAAGTCAAGGTCCGTTGAATTAAATAGACCATCGCAAGAAAGAAGGACAGCGCCAGAGATGAGATTCGTTGGACGACTGATAGATAATTCCACAAGCGACGCAAGTTGGTGAACGTTGGGCGTCAATAGATCAGCTAATACGCGGAGCTGAAATATTCCACCGTTTAATCACTTTACCAGCGCAAAAGACCGCACGAATGAAGAAGATAGAGATAATGCGCGGTAGCCCCCGTTTATTCGTGTTGACAATTCAATTCAAGAAGTGATGTTGATGGTTTCAAACAAGTGTGCAGATAAAGGTAACAAAACGATATATGCAAAATGTACAAAAGTGAATTATGAAATATAACTGTGAATTGTGGACATCACAATACTGTCACACCAGAGCGGTTTTGGGTTAAAAAACGATGTAAGGAAGGCAATAAAGGAAAAACAAATCAAACGCTCAAAAGCCACATCACACACTGTAATCTCTCATGTGCTTCGGCCAGTTTAAAGACCGCTCTTGACGTGTGGTGCGTTGGATAAGAGAACAAAAGTGCTGGGCTGCAGGTGGATGTGATACTGTTGATGGTGGGGCGAGTTGCCTTCAGCCAACATCTTTCTCTGTGTAGGCTGGTTTTAGTTAATCAATGGATACGGACTCGCTTCGTCCGGACCTGTCGATGATGAAAAATGTTTCGTCACATTTATCTACCTCAAAGGGACAGAAGCATTGTGGTTGTAATGGTTTTCCGGGGCGTCTTGGCGCATAAGCACAAATTTACACGTGAACACATCTGGAGACTTTTGTTCTCAGCGCCAATAATGACGGGTCGGCGTGATACGAAGGCCGGACATGTGTTTTCGTAAACGTGAAACGTAATCCGTACATGGGTCCGAATAAGTAGATGGTTGAATCAAGTCTCCTGGGAGGTACAAGTTGGTACCGTAAACTAATTCAAAGGCAGTAAAGCCGATGTACTCTTTAACGGGAGACCAGATTCCAAGAAGAATGAGTGGTAAAAGTTCGCTCCACTTCGCTGCGTCCGACTGCACGGTTGCCATTACTTTCGGTTGTCGGTGAAAACACTGAACTAAACCATTAGCGCAAGGATGGTGCACTCTCGTTTTAATGTGCCAACAACCTAGTCATTCCGTGAAGTTGCGAAAAGGGAGAGATTGGAACTGGGTGCCTCGATCCGTAGTGATCGTAGATGACACACTAAAATTAGCGATCCAGTGTTCCAAGAAGGCTTTAGCAACCGTCTCCGCTGAAACTTCTGTAATGGGCACTGTTAAAGGCCAACGGGTGAAACGGTCGGTTGCGGTCAATATATCCGTACAATCGTTGAAGGGTGGTAGTGGGCCAACACTGTCAGGGTGTACATGGGAAAAACGGGCGTCTGGCTGGAAGAATGTGCCAGGTGTGGTAATCGTATGCCTATGCACCTTACTCCTTTGGCACTCCACACACTGTTGTGACCAGAGACGAACATCTTCGTTCATAGAAGGCCAAACAAAGCGCTGTGCAATCAGCTTTAATGTGCCGCGTTTTCCGGGGTGAGATAAGAGGTAGAAATGATTAAAAACAGTGCGTCGGCAAGAAAGTGGGGGGAAATGTCTAAGTTCACCCGTTGAAATGTCGCACAGAATGTCACCAACTTGTGTCCACAGAGGAATGATGAGCAATTTTAGGGACTTATAGATGGGAACGTCCTTCATGTCTTCACTGTGCTGCTGGGTAGTAGTCATTTTAGACAAGTCAAGGGAAGGTGGGGATTGGACTGAGTTGACATCAGGACGTGATAAAGCATCGGCAACGATGTTAGCGCCACCGCGTAGGTATCGGATGTCCGTGGTGAATTGAGAGATGTAGTCCAGATGTCTGATTTCACGCGGGGAGTAACGACCGGGTTTGGCGTGAAAAGCTAACGTCAAAGGTTTGTGGTCTGTTTGCACAACAAATCGTCGGCCTCCCAAAAGGTGCCGATAGTAACGGATCGCCAAATAAATTACCAGCATTTCACATCCAAAAGTGCTGTACTTGGTTTGTGCGGGTTGAAGCTTCTGGGAGAGAAAGGCTAAGGGTTATTGTTCGCAATTTACGGATTGTTCTAAGACTGCGCCGACGGCAGTATTTGATACATCTGCAATGAGAAGGAGATGGGCGTTTGGATCGCAACTGATAAAGCACATTTTAGTGGCGTGGCGTAGGTTTTCCTTTTCCGCTAAGAAGGCTGCCTTGGCTTCGAGTGGGAGTTCAACTGACATACGTTTAGAGTCATCCAGATCTGTCAGATGTTTTAAAACGTCCGCGCAATGAGGGATGAAACGTCAATAGTAGTTAAGTATGCCGAGAAATCGATGGAGTTGGGACATCGTAGTGGGAATCGGAAAAGTCGAGATGGACTCAACTTTATCTTGCAAAGGTGTTATGTCGGTTTGGTCAATGCAACGTCCCAGGAAATCCAATGAGTTAACTTCGAAGGCACACTAGTCGATGTTGATATTAATAACATACTGCGCGAAACGATCGAAAACAGCACGAAGATAAGATTCGTTAAGGTGACGGATAGGCTCAAAAGGTAGACGTACGAATTGAACGGAAGACGTATCAGTATAATAGGAACGACTCACTGATAAGTCAAGGTCCGTTGAATTAAATAGACCATCGCAAGAAAGAAGGACAGCGCCAGAGATGAGATTCGTTGGACGACTGATAGATAATTCCACAAGCGACGCAAGTTGGTGAACGTTGGGCGTCAATAGATCAGCTAATACGCGGAGCTGAAATATTCCACCGTTTAATCACTTTACCAGCGCAAAAGACCGCACGAATGAAGAAGATAGAGATAATGCGCGGTAGCCCCCGTTTATTCGTGTTGACAATTCAATTCAAGAAGTGATGTTGATGGTTTCAAACAAGTGTGTAGATAAAGGTAACAAAACGATATATGCAAAATGTACAAAAGTGAATTATGAAATATAACTGTGAATTGTGGACACTACAGCAGTCACGGCGTTCGGTGACGCACTCGATTTTAAGTATGCCAAAACTAATCCCAAGTTATTCCCATTGTCTCTGATCAAGTCCACTTGGAATTTTTATGACTTGGATGTAAAGGATTCGTCCTTCAGGACTGTATATCTTTCGCGGGATGTGAGTGAGCGGTTGCACTACCTAACGAAAATTGAGTTCAGCAAAATAGATCAGACAGAGTCCAATATATGGATCGGAGGTGATGTATTAGGAGGCGTTTAGGTGGGTGACCAAATGGTCAGTGAACTGAAACAATCCAACTTTGATGAAATCCTGCTTGCCAAAGTTTTGCCGCCCGTCGACTGCATGCGCCAAGACATGCGTTCCCGTGATCCGCGCTTTCCAGGAGGATCGCCCTGTTGTGTAACATTGTAATGTACTATCAAGAGTTCAGTGACAGAGTAAACCTTGGAGAACTCTATTCACGGGAAATTAAGCTACGTATAACGATGGTTGACAGTCGTGCTGGTGCGGTTAATAATCACTTTCTAGTTCCGTCATCGTTGTACGTTGTGGAGATCCGTTTATCTTCCTAAAGGAAAACTAGCTTCGAAACGTCTGCACTTTTTACGGAACTTCTCGTTACTTGAAGAAAAACCGTGTTCGAAATATGCTTCTCTGGTACCGTCTGATTTTAGCAAAAGGCTTACCGAAAAGGAACTTGTACACATTGAGACGCACCAACTCGTCGGCATATGCTGCACCATTTTTTGTCTGACCCCAATAAGTTTGATAAACTCCGTGTGATATTTGACTGCGTTGCAAGATACTGTGCCGCATCTCTGAATGGCCGGTTGCCACAGGGGCAAGACTTTACCCCCCGACTTGTAAATGTGTTGTTGAGTATCAGAATCTACCTAATTACGGTTGCGGAAGATATTAAAGAAATGCTCTTGAAAGTTAGCTTCGCTGAAGCTGACCGTGATTCCTTGAGAATGACTTGGTGTGTCCAAGATTGTCTTAGAAGTGAATCTAACGAGTAGTTGATTGAGATGCATCCCTTTGAGACTAAACTTTCGCCGTTTTTGCCAACTTGGCTTTGAGGAGAACATCAGACACATTTACGCATAAGTACGACAAGGACTTACGGTATTTCAATCCGTCAAATGCTGGTAACAGAGGCGAAGCCTAAGAGCAGCTTACACGGCCTACTCGACAAATTCTGAACGCAGTTTGCCTAAAGCATTCGCCTGCAAATAAAAGTGTGTTGGCATTACTGAATGAAACAGAACAAACACTGAATACTCGCCTAATAATGCAGAAGATATCTATTGACATTGATTTTTTCTGTTTGTTGCCGAATGACTTATCACTTCCAAAACACAAAGTCGGACCTAAACTAATGAAACCCCTATCGAAGGGTGCATGAGGAAATTGAGACAAGCCAATCACTTGCTTCGGCATCTGGGAAAGGATGGAGATGTAGTACCCTCCAAAATTTCGGGCTCGGCAAAATTGGCAAAATCGAGGATCCGACTTTCACGTATGTAATAGCGTGCTGGTAATAACTGATACAACCCCGAAAAATGATCCACCTGTCGGTTGGATGGTGCAGTATTACTCCTGTGTGGTCGATTTAGTCAGCACCGTTTGTACGAAAACTGAGACAGTGATTTTATAGCGTGATGAGCGTCTCCTGTATTCTCTATAGGGTATTCTGTATAAACAATGCAATCAAAAAAGCAATATCAGTCAATCCTGACTTTACGTGGCTAGTCTATCACCGCTGCGATGTGGGTCGTCGAACTCCAATGCGTTGAGAGACTGTTAGGCATCTCGGCCTCTCCAGAGTAGCATGGTGCGAGTCATGCAGAAAGGCTTACATTCACAACACATTTGAAGTTCATCGACGGAAAGACTGGGTTGTTAGGCATGAATAACATGTTTCACCGCTAAGAAGGCCCCTACTGCACATGAGCCACTCGTGTTTAGCTCCAGTAATTGACGAAGTGTTAAAAGTATTCACAGCGAGCTTTGAAATAAATGAAGTAGGCACTGCTATTGTCATCTGCAAGGTGCAAAACTTGTGGAGGAATTCTGACTGGCCACACATCGCGTGAGTGACGTATTTGTTGAAGACTTCTTCCAAGATGTTTCCATAGCCAAAATTTTATGTTTATCCCCCTCTGTATCCAATTCCGTCAAAATTTTGTAACTCACCAGCACATACTAGGTTGTACATATCGTTTAATTTGTCTGGAGATCATTACGCAATCTACTTGGTTTAGTTGGAGTGCACCACAGGAGACAAACTCTCGATGTCCTCTGAATTAGGAAAGAGGCTTATCAACGGTCAATTTGTGTGTTTACGACACAATTATAATGTAGATATGGACTGCGACCGTTGCGTAGGAACCGTCTTCATGCAGCGCATGAAGCCTTCGAACTGATCTTTTTTGAGTTCGGTAAAAGTTGTTTGTCTACGCGCTGCTCAAAGACGGCTTGATCGCAGCGATACCATTCGCAAAGTTGGAGCTCACGGGGTATCGGAGGACTGAACAATGACGAATCACAGCGGGTCGTCGAAAACCACTTTGGCACTTCTGGGTTTCGTTGGTTATGACCGCTGGAGTCTTGCAACAATAAAGGGCCCTTTGATGGTAATGTAACGGAAAAAGTCTTGATTTATTACATGTTTACGTGGCGCAATCTACCTTCCGAGCGTGCGAGAAGGGAGTCTGTTTCTTTTCAAACCCGTGAAAAATTAGTCTGAACGGCCGACTTTTTTATTGATTATCTGCTGACATATGTCAGCGTAATTGTCATCATAATGTATGCAAGTATCAAAAGCATGTATTTATACTGGTATTTATTTGAATCCTATGTAGTTACATGGAAAGAAAAATGTGGACGCGATTACTTGTATAATGGTGAAGATATACGTATATATATCTATAAGAACATATATCTGGATATATGGTTAACCTCTTGTCATGTATTATTTCGTATTCATATATATGGCATCTTTCTGAACTTTCGTTTTTAACTATCTATACATAACATGCCAGCACCAATTAATAATGGTATGTTCCTCAACGCATCTGTGGGAAACACGCTCAGGTGAGCGTGATCAATGTACAAACTTAAACGCAATACACATGAATGCACACTATACACATAATTAGTAATTGTACAATACACCAGCTATGTGAATAATGTAACAAAACTGGAAGGATAGGATAAATAAATTACAATTTATGAGGATCCATTTGGAACACGTTCTTCTAATATGGTAGCGCTCGCATTCGTTAATTCCCGGGTTGAAACGCAGGGTTGTTACATCAATTTTCGGTAAACAAGCTCATGCCAGAAATTGGTAATGTGAGGATGAAGAAATCGAACAGTCGGAAAATGTTGCCATTATTTGTTGCAGACAGCTCCGGTTAGTTTCAGGTTGAACATCACCCACAACTAATTGCAGCTGTCGCATTTCCGCAGACATTTCAGTCGGCACCTCTTGAAAATAAACATTAGACTCAAATTTTGCTTATGAGTAATGATCACGTTTTCCGACCGTCTCTATGGGTGTGGTTGAACGTTCACACGCGATGATAATGCCGCAGCGCAGTGGTTAACACGGTTGCTTCGTGAAAGTATAGCCAAAGTTCTACTCCCGGCAGTGGCAAAGATATGCGCTACTGACGAGCGCTAATAAGAGCGAAACTCGAGTTTAGTGCTTTTTGTCGAAAGGCGCCGACTGGAAAGTCTATGAGAATGAGACAGCTGCGATCGATTCTGGGTGATGCCCGAATTGATACTTGTTTTTCTGACCAATATCATGTTGGCTGACAAATGTATGAATAGTTCCGTGTACACCAGTATAATCCACATATAAATAATAATTCAATTAATAACACAGTGGAATTCCATTAAAACTGAAAAAGTAATTGTTAGAAATATAAGCTTTTTCTGCTTAACCCAACCATAACCGCCTTCACTAAATCATAATCGTCATGCTTATATCCATACTCCGTTGGCTGAGCCTGTTAATTGTTACGACCCCACCTGATAGAGAAAGACAGGAGCAAACGCAAGACCACGAGCAGTATCTCTATCACGAACGAACGCAACGATATTGCAAAGCGGTACGAAAATCAGAGCTCAAATATCGGAACACAACTCTCGCAACTTAGAACCCCCCAACAAGTCATAAAAAACGGCCTTCAAACGAGCCTTATTTGCTGCTCAGCCCGAAGGCAAAATTGC
>JTDE01000178.1:0-22263 GCA_014338405.1 Paragonimus skrjabini miyazakii | reverse complement strand
CAAACGAGCCTTATTTGCTGCTCAGCCCGAAGGCAAAATTGCGATTTACAGCAACTGTTTTTATAGGTTTGCGGTGGCCTTGGACCTAGGTCGCCGAATGGACCAATCAGAAGCGAGCGTAGCTTCCGGGACGTTCCAGAATTCTCACGAGCTTTCTAGTTCCCAGGAAATGAAGAAATCCATTTCCCTTGCAAATAATGCGAATTTTTGGGAAAAGGTGCCTTTTTCCAACATTAATATTGTCTGATCAATATCACGCCAACGCGCAAGTGACACTGGTTTAGTCGGTGAGGCCTTAGGAATCTCCGAAATGTTGGCCGGTTGTCCCACCGTTCATCGAATTGTGCAATATCCAACTGCCGAACTTAATCGTAATGTTCAAGCGTTTTTATAAGCTGTCGACGTTTGCGAACGTTCACCAAGTGTAGTTGTGTTTTAACCAGAAGTCCTCCTAGCAGTCGTCTGAAAGCAACTGTAGCCTCATTCATAATGGATTAGCTGGTTTCATATATACCGGACAAATCAACAGGAACTAGTTTTATGAGCAAGAACAAGGATGGCGCAAAGTATGTTTATTTAGGAAACCCACACGCGTTAGGTGGTCAAACGGGGCAAGAGATAAAAACACTCATCTGAATGTGGCAATCGTCCCAGACGGTCCCGGCTGCCACAGACGCTACTGCTCAACTCCTTTGCGTAGCCAGAATTATTCCATGGCACACTGCACTGTCGTGTTGGTGGGATGTTTCTTCACGTGTTTCTCCTGTAGCTACTTTGATGGCAAAATCCATGCTGTCGCCCTACCACTGAATAGTGGTGGTATGATTAGTATAGAGCGATTGCCCGTCCTTATCAATAGTGTACCTGTTGATTTTGTTAAGGTCTGCTGCATTATTTTTAACATCGCTGAGCTTTGCTTGATCAGTTTTGAAGGGTGGCCCTATCTTTCTTTAATTTTCCTCAGGAATAAACAGTATTGATCATTTTCCTTCTTACACCAGCTACTGTAACCGTTTCCCTTACTCTCATTCAGTCAGAGCTCTGTGCATTTTTAAATGTCAAAATAGGACATTCTCCTTCCATATTCTTTCTTGAACAGCTCATAATTCTTATCATTTCTCGATGCGTGAACAGCCATTTTGCTCCAACCCAACCAATTACCATTTGTTTGAGTGAACTCGATTCCGTTTTATCGTCCTCCATTACAGAGCGGTGCCTAGTTGTCAGATTTGTTGTACAGGCATATTCTTTATTCAATTTCTGAGGATATTTCACATTCGAGGTGAGATATTTAGTTTTCATGTATATTGATTCAATTAGTACCGTATTAAATCCAGTTTTTACGAGCGCCTTCTCATTAACCTTTTCGAAGATAGATTATCTTCCTTGCCGTTGGATATTGAGATAGGCATATGTGGATCAACCGATTACGCGTAACTCGTTGTGAACTTGAATCGTTAGCGGACGATCCAATATACCGAGTCCTGAAGCCTATTTTCCCAACAGCGTTGTCGACCGCCTTCAAAAGTGGGCTTTTTCCAGCAACATTCTTGAAGCGCAGGTTACTTGGCTGATGCGCGTTTTGAAGGAGAGAATATCAAAGGTACCTAGTGGCGTGCGAGCTATTCCACCGACACCAAGAAGTCTCTCTATATTCGACGTTCATCCAGACGAACATGCTCACTTAGGACTGACTTACGGCATTGTAAATTCTTTTCTTTCCAGGCGGCTACAACACGTGACATCTGCGGAAATTCATTTCGTTCTGGAATGCAGAAAGTTCTGCAATGTGGCCCCGCTCTGTCGCCTAGTGGAACCCTTTGTAATTGACGTGTATGGTGGAAAATTCAACATAGGGAAATCAATGTGCTATGCAATGGTAACTGACTGACCATGCTGTGGTTATAGTCTGTTCGAATGTAGCTATCTGTGACAGAGTTGCTTGTGTAAATTCTGACCAGATACGTGGGCACGATGCACACTACATTTGTGGTAGGTACGATCGAAGAGGGCACATCATGAACGGAAAGCCACGTTTACACGACCAACTTTGAATGTACACGTCATTTCGAGCTGCACTCTCCGCATTCTTGCCTCCACTTATGTTCTCAACCGTTGATGTGATTTCTTGGTCTCCCTCTGGATACATGTATTCGTTATGCCTGAGCATTTCTAGTCGTATGATAGACAGTCAGACATCGGTGCCAATTTCGGCCAACGTTCGTGTAAGGTCACAAGCACCCACCCGAATCTATGGGCGCATTCTGAAATGTCACAAAAACTCACCTTGTGACTTCCTCGTAAACCGCATGGGCTGAAAGATATTAGGAACCGGAAGGTGACTGAATGCTGACAAGTTTTATTATGCATCGGATCTGTGACTTTGCGAAATATTTCAGACAATGCAAAGTAAAAATGTAACTAGCAACCGACAACTCTAAGGGGTAAAACTCCTTAGAGTTGTCGGTTGCTAGTTACATTTTTTGCTCTTCCACTTTTGTCAGTACTCAGACTGAGGTTATGGAGCAATCACTGCATGTTTCTCCATTGGACCACTGCAAAATGTACAGTCAAGTGAAGATGGTATACAGTGTGCATTCACAGGAACAATTCGCAAGTGATGTAGCACTGCATGTCTGACAGGGCAACTTCTCTAAATTTCCACTTGTCTTTCGTGTACGGCCCTAAATCAGTGCGTAATAGGCCAACGCGACCGGTAGAGCTGTTGCATAAACGTTTGTCTGAAAGACTTCCGGGCTCTGCTCTCTATGATTTTGTTTACTGTTATACTGCGCCATCTTTCAGTTGCCCTCCGAATATGGGTGTCCACTTCGTTTTCAGCTACTCATCCCAACAGCGTTCATAATGGTGGCAGTGTTCCGTGTACAATTGTAAATGTGTGCAGTCCCAAGTCTGACGTTTGTACTGTGGGTCACTTTCCTCCGTCAACCTCCGACTTCTTTTCACTCACAGTTTGCTTGTGTTTATTGCTGGTAATTTGTCTCCGGACATTTTGACAGTATATCCATTTTTCGTCATGACAAACCATTTACTTTTCTCTTTTATTCCCGTTCTGTTTTCGTACTCATTTTGCGTTCTTGTACGTAAGATGTCACTTTGAACAAAAAGTAAATGTCCAATTCAGAAGTACAGTGTAGTTATTTTTCTCGAGGGTGTAGCACCCTGGCCACAGTCCTTTCCTTTAGTTTCTCACAGTTTTGTGAGGTGACCAGGTATCACCATTACACTCAGCAATGTCACTTTTAAGTAATCAGCACAAGTAGTGATTTTCCGGATATATCCTACGTTTGTAGACGCCTAGTTTTTAGCCCATCGTCATTCCAATTAGGCGAATGTCACTTTGGACATTGATTCATTTGATGTAACTTTGCGAATAAGGAAACGCGGTCAGACAACCAGCTGGTGTTGCAGCGTACCTTCAAACCATGTTGGTGATTAACACACGCCCCAAAATTCTGATATCACGGTCATCCCCCACAGCCACTCAGTGTAGTTTATCTGTGCGTGCCACTAGTACTGCAGCTGCATTATATATCCAACGTTCTTCTTACAAATGAAGGACTGCCCGGTCCTGTAGAAGTGATATTCAGCTAGACATTTTAGTCAGGTTCTTCCGGCCAACGTTCTTCCGGACTCAGTTTCTTCCTCTTTTATTAGCATTTTGACCTCTCGTCCTTCCCTCTCTCTTAATCCACCCACCAGAATGCCTATTCCAATCCTTACCCACAACCCAGCCTCGTCCAGCCGCTTGCACGCCACTTTCCCGCTTATTTTTTAACAACTATCTCCCAACTTTGCAATTCAATGTCAGAGGTGTTGCAACCATCCACCAGTTGGTTTATGGTGCCCAGGACCGAATCCTCCCAAAATGTAGAAAATGCATATTCCTCTGAAAGGGGTCGAACAACAAATGAAGATTGTGAGAGGCGTTGATATTTTGAAGGAACGTCTGTATCAACGTCGTCCCTTTCCGAATTAGGATGTTTAGAGTCATACTCAAAACCGACTTCCGCCTATATGCTGCACCTGTGAACAATGCAGCGAGCTCTTGAGAAGTAGGATAAACTTGCAACGATAGACATTCAAGAGGATTGTGATGAGCTCACGGTCGATAATTTTAACATGGTTAAACCACTTGCAGCCAACGGATGCTTTGTCTGCAAGGCTGCTGCTTTGCCGTTGCATGATAATGGCCCTTGCCGCACAGTTGGCTATGAAGATTACTCACGCCGAGGGTAGAAGCAAGATCTCGTTCAAAGACTCCATCCCGCGGTATCATAGAAAATTGATGAAATGTAATAGTAACACAAGAATTTCCAAACATGGAAACTTTGTTATCCCAGAAGATGAAACTTATGACTAAGTGCAACGACGTACAGAAGTGGATGCGCCGTCAGTTTTATGACGCTTTTGATCGTCGTGGACGATGCCGAATAATAAATTCAAGAACAACAAAGTTCTCAAGTAAGTAATGATTTTTGGTTCCATTAAACTTTGCATGCTCTGATTCCCATTGTATTGTGGTAATGTGTAACATGAGGATGTGCTCTGAAACGAATGTGACGTCAATCAAATAATTATACAATGCAATCTCTGATTCTGGGTGCTACGTATGTCTCCAATGCGTTTTCATACAATGTCGGCTCTTAACTCCGTTAAGCTGTGCATGCTATGAGTGTAGCCGATTTACTATATCATACACCATAGTGATACATTTATTTTTCGGTTTAGATATGTTTATTGCTATCGTTTTCGTCATTAACAAGATTTTTAATACATTTGTTACCTCCATCATGTTATTGGCTGTTCCCGATTATTTTTTCATGGAGGGTTTTCGTGTTATTCAGACATTTATTGTTATCATGCGCCGTTCATTTTCATTGGTTTGCCGGATGAGTTCTTTCCATCCCACGCGCAAACGTTCACGATGCTCCTTTTAAAAGAACGGAAACACAAGCCAATGAATGAGGTATTCAAGCGAAGGCTCTACTCTGTGTATTTCATTCGCCTTTTATATTTTATCCATTGTTTCTCCTTTACTTTCAAGGTTATCACAGTACATCAGGCCGTCGTATCATTTGAAGATTTGCGCCTGTGATGCATATTGTCCTGGTCAACGCCGTGTTCAGTGTGATGCTCTGCGTCCAAAGATGATGAGTTCCGAAGGTCCCAACTGGATTGGGTTTGCATGAGAACAACCCGCGACGGTCGGGTGTTCACATATGGGTGGGTTACGTCGTTTCCGGTTAACTTGTAGGATTACTGTGTCGTTTTGAGTTTGATTAAGAGGGCGTTGTCTTGCTACGGGTTTTGTTTAGGAATAGTTTAATTTCGGGAAGTGCACCGGTCGGATAAGTAATGCGTTCGGTCTGCGTTGGGGTTGTTTTACAAATCTCAAGCTAATCCCAAAAGTGCTTTTTGGCTCAGTCCATTGTGCTCAATTAGGGATTTATGTGGTCTGCCCTTAATTGCGCTAATAGGGCACGAGTTGCCAAGCACACAAACATCAGTGCATCCATGAAGGTACCTTCGTGGCGTGTGCCAGTGAAGTGAATCCGAGCGTTATTATATGAGATAAGGGAAACGAAAGACGTTACTATATGTGTTCTGCAAAACGGACGGGAAGTATACGTGTTAGTCCTCAGCGTGTTTTTGGCGGATGGAGGGGTGAATGAACTGCACATCACCTGCTGATGTATTGGATACCGCGAAGGTTTTTGGAGGTCATGGAACGCGTTTGTCTCACAGGCGTGGCTGGGATAAACGAATAAGTACACTCGAAGGGGGGAAGCAAGTCAGAGGGACACACTTAAGCAACTTTCAAGCGGTTGACGTTTACCACCTCATGAGTGCCGTTATGGTTGGCGATGAACTACTCATTTTTGCGTCCGGGCCCTCAAAACGAACCGTCGTACGATGGTTGAAGCGAATTCTGTGCGTCACCTCTGATGGACACGAAAGGGCATGTGAACAGGTCATCTTGTACTCGGGCCTGCATCGGAGTGCACCTCTTGATGTTGACGTTAACTTGTATACACGTAGTCTCAAACGTAAGCCGTAAGAACTTGAATCTACTTCATCGGTAATTCTAGAATCCGTGAACGTTTTACCTGGAAGTGTCAAGTGCCGCCATAGACAAGCTCAGGTTGAATGCAGCCGAGGTCTTCTTCATTCATGTTACGGATGCCGGGATAACTGAAGGGTAGATGTTCCCACCAGTCCAAGTTGGGGTGTTGGGTAGTTTGCGACCAGAGAAGTACTGAAACGCGCATTAAGGACTTGTGGTCAGTGAATATGGTAGACTGACGTCCTTCCAACATGGGCCAAAGGTATATGATGACATAGTAGCCAGCGAGCAATTCTCTGCCACGGCTGGCTGCAGCTTTCGAGAGAAAGGGGACGACGGTCGGACGTGACTGCCAGTGACTTGCTGCAGAACAACACCGGCAGTAGACTGGAATGCGTCGGTTTTTAAAGCCAACCATGCGTACCCACCAGTGTCCGAATGACCTAAGGTTGTAGCGTTTGCCGGGACCTGCTTGACAGATTTGAAAGTGGCGATGACTTCTGAGGTGAAGACGAACTTAATGAGATTACTATGCGGTAGATCATACGGTGGTTGCTGCACTTCAGAGCGACTGGGGATAAAGCGACAATAATAACTGACAACCCCCTTAATTTGATAGAGGCTTCCAAAATACTGAGGTAGTGGATTATCGGAAGTCGCGTTAGTTTTCTGTTATAGCGGTTCATTGTCGTCTCCGTTGAGGCTGTGACCGAGAAGGTCGACGGAGGATGTACCGGAGGCCCACCTGGACGTGTTGTTGGTGACGCCATAATGTTTTACCTGCTCAAAGACAGAACATAAAGAAAACACGTGCTTCTATGGATTACAGCTGGCGACCAGTATGTCGTCGACGTAGAAGAACACAAACGTCAATTCGCGTGTAACTCGATTCATGAAGTGTTGGAATGCCTGGATAGGTTGTTGAGGTCAAGATACATTTAAAAATTCGAAAAGATCAAAAGGCGCTGTGATCGCCGTTTTAACGATGTCGTCGGCAGCCACATAAATTTGTTGGTAGGCCCTGAAGCATACCTCCCTTAAACAGATGTGCGGGATGGACTACCAACCCGGCACGGTTGCATTGCCCAGCGCTCGTTAGTCGTCAAGTAGCTTCCGACCTCAGGCAGTATCCTGGGGACCATGTGCAAAGTTGGTAGTCACGGACTGTTTGAGGGACGAATGGTGCATAGATGCAATATTTCGGTGCATTTCGTTTCGGCAGCCTTCGGCCTCTTGAGGGGCCTTCCCGGAGGATCATCTAATTTAGGTGGCACGTCGGTGGTAACGTTTTGAGCGACGTCGTGTTTCGGCATCGTCGTATTTGATGTAGGTCGGCAAACTCCCTGAAATTGTTTCAGCAGCGCCGGATACTGACTGGCATCAGGTGCAGTCGTTCGGTCTCAAGTCGAGTTGATATTAATAGCTTCCTTTTGAACTGCCTACAAGTTTTCAGCGGCTGGGGTCAATAGCCAGACAGTAATTCGTGAAGAAATGGACGCTGACAACTGGATGTTGGACATTGGTAGTGATAAGGATCCAAGGGAAATTTCGACACAATCCAAAATCGACCGTCAACGGACACTAACCCTAGGTTACGGCTTTGGAATTGTCGGCAGCCTGTGGGATATGTTCCACGTGTTTGAGATCACACTTAACTTAACCGGGAGGCATGACGGTAATCTGTGCACCGGTGCTGATGAACAGACGATGTCCGGTGGAGTTATGGTAGATATATAACAGGCGACTGTTGGGTCGGTCGGCAGCTGCTGCCGCGATTACTAGCTAGTCAAGTCGTTTACATGATATGTCATCTTTAAGAGGTTGATTGGTGTGTGCACACGGTTGCGTGGAGTTGCGGGCATTGACGCCAAAACTTACTTGAGATTAACAGGTGTTAGAGGATGGGGATGTAGATGTGGAAAGTCGCGAATGTAAACAAGATCTACGGTGCGGGAAATTAGGACCTTTCACGAGACGTCCAGCCGAATTAGTCACAGTAATAGTCAGCTTGGATGCCATTCGCTGAAGGTCATGGAGCGTGTCTTAGTGTAGATCAGACTGAGGTAAAAGGTCACACACGTGATAGATGAGCTGCTCAGAAGAAACATCCGTCAACTTTGTCAGTCATCTCCGCTAACTTTTCTGATGGGGCGTCTGGGTACTGCACTGATAAAATGACTGTGGTATTTGGCAGGAGGTTTTTCGTCCACAGTTGTCTGTGGATGAGGTCACCCGTGCTATTATCACCGAAAAGAAAACTCAGGTGGCGAAGCAATTGAAAGGGAGTGCGGTCGGTCAGCATGGCGAAAGAAAAAACGACTGAAGCTCCGCCTCGTCTGACGCCGTGACATGCTGCGGTATTACTGCCTATGGTATATCGTATAGAGGCTTGTCTGGCATGAGATCGAGTATATCAGTTATTTCAGAAGTGAAGTTTGTGAGCAACTCTATAGCCACACAAGAGAACATGGCGGCCTGTGAAGTAACCCAACGAAACGTGAGAAACCTACCCACTTGAGCTAACCTAACTCGGGGGGATTGAATACAGAAGGTGCAAAATTTGAGGCAATTAGTGTTCTCGGGATAAACTAATGTCAGAATCTGAAACCATTGGAACATACCTGGAGTTCTGGTTTCGTTAGTGGAACTTAAGAACGTGTACGTTTACGATGAGTAAAATGCAAGAATATATGATCTCACCAGTTCGTGTACAGAATCGACACACCATACTCTGCTCAAGTACGAACACGAAGCAAAGATGTATCGGGAATGAAAAGAACTGACTAACGATAGTTCGCGAATGTTCATTGGTTCATAGTTCCGCCACAAAAAATGATGGCATTTCCAATGGATTCTATCCGTTGTGCTTTGCCCAGGGGGTTTTGTTCCCACAGCTGAAGTAGTCGTGCAGGCAAATAAATTCAGAATGGATGGCTGATTCCGTTAGCGTTTAATTCCTCAAAACTCAACATACAGAAGACACGAAGCGGAGAAACAGTGCGCCGCTTGCTACCTTTGATAAAAATTGTATTTTTGATTCATATGGTTCGAACAACAGGTGTACATTTAAATTTTAGAGATGTACAAGCTGCAAAGAACGATGAAGATTAGGAAATACAAAATGCTGTACAAACGCCACATAAGGCCGCCGCCTATGCAGTCATAGTTATGTTCGTTCTGATCAACGGGCAGGTGCTCGACTGCAGTGACCAAAAAAGTCTGCTGGCACGAGCACATTCTCGAGGACGTAGAATATTGCCTAATTTCAGATTGTCCAACGACTTACTGCCAACAGATTAAAAGGTCTGGATACCCTTTCGTACAACTAGCAAACAACCACATTGAATCTGTTCCCATTTGGAGTATAGAAGACTGAGGTGATGTCACAATAGCTCTCAAACTATGGAGGAGGCGCGGTCATTTTGACGGATCTCTCCTCAAGCTAGCTGACACCGTAGGTCCTTGGGACCATTGATGTGAACTAGCCTGAACCAGCTCTGGATTGAAAACGCGCCGGAATTGGAGTTCTGGCGTGAAAAGCAGGTATTCATCATTGGAAGTTCTCAGCTGAAGGGAGCTCGAGCTTCTGGTTCAGACCCTCGCCAACTTAACCTGTTGCAGTTTTCGCTCAAAATATTTAAAAGACATTAAAGATGCCCACGTTGTGAATCGGAGACCAACTGGGCAAGGGTACAGCTAAAAGTGGAGCAACCGAGAAGCCGTCAGCGGTCGCAAGAAAACTTGGCGAAAGAAGGAAAAGTCATCAAACATGCTACGTGACGATATACTGTCCAATCGAGCTGCGTACAATCCGTTAGGTTTCACCTCTCCCTTCCAACTTAGTCACTCATTTTGTCTACTACCCCGTTTAATTAAAACTAGCATAAAAAGAGTTTAATGGGAATCCTCACACGGATCCAGGACAGGATATCTTGGTGGCCAGCTCGAAAGGTAGGTGTTGCAGCAACACGTGTTACTCGGAAGTAGGTACCGAGATTATTCAGTATTGGGGATGTGAGATGTGGCACCAACGTCGGCGTTGCGGGTCCTCAAAGTGGGCTAGTGAATTGCACGTGGCTCCAAATGTACTACAATAACTTCGTGGGTCATGTGCTACTCTATCGTTGTGCGCAGTGAAGTGAACCAGAATGAAGTCTCTGGGAGCACCGCGTCACCCGTTGTGCTTGGTGGGGTAGAAGGTAACACAGGATGTTAGAGATAACAAAACGAATGACCCAAGTGCTAATGGAAAACTTTTCAACGAGTTAAAAAGCTCAAACGGATACCAAAGTTAAAAAGGAATAAAGGCGGCTACAAAGCATAATCAGTCGCCAGTTTTGGTCACTGAGTTGGAAGATGAAATTCTTGTTGAGGTAACTACATGTGTTAAGTGTTTGACGATTGTCACGTGTTTGATAGAAAATCGTTGACCACGCCCCCTGTCTTTAATTATTGCCCTTTCGTTGATCCTTCTTACACTCCAAATCTTTGTGGTAGTTATCGCGAGCCTTCCTTACAGCGGAATGCAGGCACTGAGGAATAACGATTCTCTGAAGGACGAGGGCCCAACGGTAATCTGGGGCGGTAACAAAAACCGACAGGCATGAGCCAGAGGCTCGGTAAGTCATGCACACAACGTACACCGTCAAAGACCCAAATGGCGTCAATCACACAACCGCGAACTGTATTACAACACAGCCATTCGGACTGGGAGCGCCACACATCATTCCTCCAGCGAACGTTAATCTCGACGTATTACGAAAGTGTTATATCGTTCACTTGTCAAATCTTTTTCCGTGCAGTTTGTTCATCCTTACTCCCCACCGCTGGGCCTTCGTTTATGTGTACCTTGTTTTGAATTGCACTTTATCGGCTCACCATTAGGTGACCGTTGTGCTTGGTTGCATTCACGTGAGTCGTTGGTCTTGGAACTTGTAAATTTGGTAGATTCAACATCGAGGTTTGTTGTCATTGTTCTCTACTTGGTTTTTAATAATCCGCTTGTACCTTAGCACCATGTTGATAAGGAACTCGCCAATACAACCGTCGTTTTTTAATCCGAATCGGTTGCTAAGCGAGCTAAAAATTGCTAAACGCTCGCTGCAATACAGACGTAACTATTCTGGATCCGACAAATCAACAGACACTGTACGTAGACTAGGCGTCGCTGGAACAACCACTAGACGTCCAGGATCAACATTGCTCTCAGGATTTCGTCTAAACTAATAATCCCCGCTACTGATATGATGATTTGTTGAAAAGTGACGATCGTGAAACAGGTCATAGGCAATGAAAGGAAGGAGAAAATATAATAAAAATAGTGGGTATTCGGAAGCTGGTTAAGAAGAATGTAAAAGTGACATGAAAGGAGTTCGGGAAACTAAAAAGGCTATTTCAGGATATGTGTTTGAGAGTGGAAGTCCAAGAGCAGGGATTTGCGGAGGTCTATAACCAACGGGAGCTTTTGGTTAAGGCTGTATCAGGTCTTGAAAATAAAGAGGACTCAGCCTTTGACAAGAATGTCGTGATCAGAGGCATCCCTGAACCAATTAGTAAAGTGAGCAAATCCGAAGAAATGTAAATGAGATTTCTCCTGGCGAATCTCCTATGGCAAGTGAATATACCAAAACATGTGGTTACTGGGTTGGTAATAAAGTTGGGAGAATGGCAGGCGAATGTATACGGTCCTACAGTGATGTTTGCTGAGTTTCTTAATCCCCGTACCAAGACAGGTTCATAGCGGTGGCAGGGCAGGTATGCACGGCTAATCAAGAACCAGGTATAGTGACACTGTGTGACCCGGCAGGGTGGAAGAAAATCAACAGTCCCAGTGTTACTGACTTGTCGATTGAGGTGCACCAGCGCATTTGAGATTTTGGACAATGGGCACAGCTAGCTCGACGTCTTGCGGTACTACAGAATTGAAAGATAACGGAAGATTTACTCTTGTTGTAAAAACCTCCCAACGTAGGATGTATGAATAGTTTAGCCTGAAGCTAGGAAGCAGCGAGGAACCTCCTGCAGAAAACGAAGCAAGTGCTCAAGTATGATGCCAAAGTCATGGGCTGCTCCTCGATTCAAGAAAGTAGAAAAGGATGTGATTGCGTGGAGTCTCTGATGGTCTTGAACACCGATACTTGTAACCTGAGAAATAAATGAAACAAACTCCCAAGAGAACCAGTAGGGGAAGGTGTCTTCGCGATCGCTGATACCTAGCTACGAGGGAACCTGTCTGTCGATAGTATTCGCCCCCCGGGATATTTCATCCGCAGGCTCGATTGACACGATAGTAGTATGGGTGTGGGTGCTGTGTTGTTAATAGCGCAGCATTCCGGTCAACGTCAAGAAAAGAAACTGAATGTGGGAAACAAACGTCGCCTTCGTGTTTCCATAGAAGCCCCTCTTCCGTTCGACAGGAAGACAAGTAATTCCTTAATGTTATTAGAGGGCAAGCAAGTCGCAGCGACTCATTGATGTAAGAAATTTCAACGCTGTTGAGGTGAGCTGGAGACTGATGCATGCTGCAAACGGTGCGTTTGGTGGGGCATTGGTAGACCTCCTGAACTAGAAGGCATTAATTCTTCACATCAATGAGGTCACTAGGTTAAGGAATGATAGAACTGCTACCGCTCTAAACCTTGTTATGACACGAAACCCCGATGACATTTTGGACTATTGGGTCATATGTCTGTAGCTTAAAACTGTCTATGTCATACCCCTGTGTGATGTCGGAAATCCTTTAAAGGCAAGGTTATCCAGTAAATAAGGTCAGCTGCAAAACACCTAATTGGATAGATTGACATGGTTCCAACGATGCCAAAAATGCCTGGGCCATAAGCAAAGATAATGTCATATAACTAATTGACATGTATGCACGACTTAAAAGTAGCCTGCAGAGAGGTAAGCCTCTGTGGTGAAGAAGTAAGGTCGAAAAGACACTGAGACGCAATAAGAAAGCCTAAACTTTATGCAAATAGTCTGGAGGGTATGTAAGGTTTTCTCAGTATGAGGCGCCTAGAAAGAGATATTTTGAAGTACAAAATGAATGCTGGAAAAAGTTTGAAATGAATCTGGCAAAGAACCATCATGAAAACTCCGAAGCCTTCTTCAACTGTGTCCAAGTCAAAGGGGCCATTAGGAGGGGATTGAGCAGCATTGTTGACGCTGAGGGCAATGCTATTGAATCACCGCTGTAAAAAGGCGCAGATTTTTCGCCAGTTTTTTCGGGGCGGTACATATTCCGGACTCTGGAACCACCGCAGTCGGCCTAGGCACAGAGACTGCAGAAGAGTCAATGTTGGAGGAAGTTAAAGTAGAAGAGGAAGAGGTTAAGGATAGATTGGATGGACTAAACGTGAATAAGACGTTGGAACCGGGCTGTATCCATTCAGGGATATTCAGCTCTGTCGGTGATATTTACAGGTTTCTCTCATTCTGTTGTTCAATCTCCTCCTCCGGAGAGCAGTCATCCCAAATGACTGGAGTAAAACATGGGTTGTGTTTATCCATAAGGGATGGCAAGAAACACGAGGTGAGAAGTTAGTGATCAGTTAATCTCACGTCAGTTTTCTTGAAACTGCTGGAAAGAGTTATTAAGGATATGATTGTGAGGAGCCTTAGTCTCCGCAGGCCAGCATGGATTTGTAAGGCATAGGTTTCGTCTTACCGACCTGAATTGCTTTCTCGGCGAGATCACGGAGAGGTTGGACAGGGTGAAAGCGAATTTAGGTTTCTTACTTGGACTTTAGGAAGGCATTAGATCCAGTGAAACACCGGCTGGTAATTCTCAAACTGGAAGTCTCCGGTCCTCCTTCAAGGCTGCTAAGATGGTTACAAGACTCCTGGAGGAGTTGCGCATGCATGTAGGGATGGCAAAGAAAAGGTCCACAAAACGTGCGGTGGTTAGTGGGGTACCTCAGGGATTAGTGCTTAAACCACTACCGTTTTTTATGTTCAGTGATAATTCTACTAAAACCTGAAGTGTCCCTGCTACATCTTTGCTGATAATATGAAGATTGTGGAGAACCTGGACAACGTGAGCATGCAGGAGAGCCTGAGTAGTGTTCAGATGTGGTCAGATGAATAGCAACCAACTTTGAATGTAGACAACGGCAATCAGTTGCTAGCTAAGGAACAGCCGCAGTCGGGCAGGCTTCTTGGCAAGAAGGGTGAAGAGAGGGCCGAGGAAGTTAGAGAAAACCAAATACTCAGATTGCTCGTGGCGGGAAACTTCAATCTCTAAACCGTGTCAACAGACATCCCGAAAAAGAGAGAGTGGTGTATATGCTAAGGAAACCTTTCGCCTTAAAGAAACCGGGGTACTTTTGCTGCTTTAAAAGGCAGATGCGAGATCACATTCGGATTAATGTGTACAAGACTGGTGCTCAACTAAGCTAAAAGACACGAATACACTCAAGGAAGTTCAGAGGTGTTTTTCGAGGCTGCTCCGGTGAACTCGGAATAACTCATATGAAAACAGGCTGATAGAATGTCGCTTTTTTCCTCTTGCACGAAGAAGGGATACAGGGGACCATTTAAAAACTTTTAAATTAATCTCAAGAGAATAATTGGGACTGAGGCGGAACCTATCTGGAAACTGCATACGACTTCCTACTACCGATGTCAGAGGTTTTGGTTAGAAAAGACGAGAGTTGCTACGTTGATTACAGTTGACTCCTTCGTATGTCGAGTTACCAAAAGTGGGCACATGTTTGCACAGTGTGCAGTATCCTCCGATAGTATGAAAGTGCTCAAACGAAAGTGGTACAACCGGATCCTGTTGAACACAAACCCAAATAAATGATACAAACAGCAGTAAACGATTAACGCGAACAGAAGCCTTTTCCACGTCCCCACTTCTCTTCAAGCCTTTCTTTTTAACAATCCAGTACTTGTCGCGATTCAATAAACGGTCTGGTGATCGATTCGCCTAGGTGGTTCAGAACGCTGGCTAGTAGGGGTTCTCTATCGTCCCCCATCTGCTGATCATTCTAAAGACGAACTTTTATTATCTGGATTGGAAGTTTGACCCACTCTAGGATTTTCCAACATTCTCTTAATGGGCGATTTCAACCAACCCTAAATCAACTTCCGGCCTACTCGTGCGCAGGCACTGAAAATTATATATCTGCACGATTTTTTCACACAGCTGGGCTTTGAGTTTCACGGAGCACATACATGGTTTCATGATGGCGTACTGGCCATAATCCGTCGCCGCCGGATTATCTATTCATTAACGAAGAGTTGATGGTAAACAACCTTACAATCACTGCACCATTCGGGCTAAGTTATCACGCGGTCGTCTTGTTCAACTTCATTTGTAGCACGAATCTGGCCAGCTCAACGACTAGTAATCGCAGAAACTTCCGGATAATGGATGTGGGGAAACTTCGTGGCTACTTGGAAATGCAATCATGGGCGAACTACATCCCACTCCACTCTGTAAATGATCTACGTGAAAAGCTTACTGTTATCGTTTCTGCATTCTTGGGTGAATCTACACCATTATCGGGCTCCAAACGAAACAAACCTCTAGGTCAACTTTGCACTAGTACGCCTAAACTCATTCCGAAGAAGCGATATGAGTGGACGTACTATCGATTTTAAGAATCGGAAGCTGGCCATGAAATATACGCTGCCCTAAGGAATCGGCTTACATTACCAGCAACGTCCTACAGAACGGTTTGTCGCTAATATAAATAGCTTCTTCCGATTTGAAGCGGCAATTCGCAAAGCAAAAGCCGGAGTTCCATAACTCTTGGGCCCATTAGGCCTTATCTGCTCTGATGAGGAGACCGCTGATGTCCTTGATGAGTTTTACAGCCGTGTTTTTGCGCAATCAGCATCAGTTCCTCAGGTTCATCTTGACACTGAAATCGAAGGCACTTACACTATGGATACTTCCTCCACGGCGGTGCTGACTAAACTTAGGTGCCTTCGGGTCAGCTTTCCTGGCCTTGACGGTATACCTCCCAAGACCTTGCGGGAAGCGGCGGGGTAGTTTGCTAACCCACTTGGCTCACTGATTACGCAATCCGTCTCCCAGGAAACAACACACAGCAGTTGGAAATTCGCAAGCATCACACCCGTCTTCGAGGGTGGTAGGCGAAATTGCCCCAGTGACTACAGACTAGTTGCATTGCTGTCAAGCGTCTCAAAAGTTTTAGAGGCGCTTGTATACGAATCGCTTCATGAATATCTCACCTCTCGTGAGTTTCTCTCCAATGCGCAACACGGATTTTGCAAGGGCCGTTCGTGTACCACAAATCTGCTGATAACCACCGACTAGTGGACGAAAACAGTTGATCAGGGCAATGGAATAGACGTCGTATATCTCGACTTTACTAAGGCATTCGACCGTGTGGATCATTCTGTTTTGATCGGAAGCTTTACGATTATGGGATGCGAGGCAATCTTCTCCGGTGGCTTGAGTTTCACCTTGCTAACCTTCTGTACAGTGTGCGCGTTAATGGTGTTTTCTCTACCTGCAGGCCTAGCCTCATTGGAGTACCCCAAGATTCAATTATTGACCCGCTGCTATGTTCAGTAGTCATCAACGACCTCCCACTCTCAATCACATTTCCGTTACTAATGTTTGCGGACGACGTCAAATTTTGGCGAGCCGTCATAACAAACGATGATTCTGTCATCCTACAGAAAGACCTCGAGATTCTATTCAGTTGGTTTCGAGCGAATCGACTCAAATTTAATGCTGGTAACTGCAAAGTTATGCCCATTCGCGGCTCCATGAAAACCACTTACTACCTCGACGGACATCCACTTCAGACGGTTCTTATTGAGAAAGACACGGGATGCACTGTTTCGAACACTCTTTTGAGCTTTGTGAACGCTAAAACAAATGCAAAATGGCTGGCAACATCCTGGCGTTATTGAAACGCCTCTTCGGCCAGTTCAACCTTAAATGTTTTCAGCTTCTTTATAACAGTTTCGTTCGTCCGCACCTGGAGCATGGAACTGTAATCTGGCCACTGCATCTCCAAAAGGACAAGTTGCTCCTGGAGACGGTACAACGTCGAGCCACTAAGGCAGTCCGGTGTCTGAGGACTAGACCATATGATGAAAGGCTGAAATCTTTGAAAATGTACTCCTTAGGGTACCGTCGACTTTGAGATGACTTGGTATTAACCTTTTTGATTATGCAGTCCCCGGAACATCCTTGCCGCCTGATGCTCAACAATGGGAATAGCGTGACACTAAGGGACCTCTCCCTAAAACTACAGGACCAACATAGCAGACTAGAATGCATGCATAGCTTTATCTCATTGCGAGTTTGCAAGGCCTGGAATGCTCTACCAGGCCATGTTGTTTCTGCTAGCTCTGTAGCAATTTTCAAGGCTCGCTTGATCAACATCTATTGCATTAGTTCAGATACTGCACTTCTATTCCTCAGTTAAGCCCGGTGCGGAGGACCTTGTGATTCTACTAACCGAGATACGACATTCTCAAAAGCTCCAGCTTCCTACTTCCGTTTACAACCCATTCATTATCGGGATTGCGCATTTGAAGAAAGCTCAAGTCTCCGTTCGAAATATTCGTAAAATATAGAAAAAGCCATCCTTTTTTGGATTAAAGGCTACAATTTGCAATATCGCTGTCACATATTCGAAGCACCCGGAACGACTTGTGGGCGCCAGAGACGTTTGTGAAAGGTGTGGGAGCTATCAAAAGTGCTGTGTGACGGTTTACTGTCCAAGTGAGCTACATATAGGCCGGTACACTTGACTTTTTCCTTCCAACTGAGGTGTTTATTTTTCGTCAGCCATTTTCTTTAACCGATACTAACTACAGTTGAATTTTGGGGAATTTTATTGCATGGGTCCAGGAAAAGGTGCTCAGGTAGTCAATCTGAAAGTTGGTGGTTGCGGCAACAACAAGTGTTACCTGGAGGTCGGTGCCGAGAGTATACCATGTGATGGGTGTGCGAATTGGTTCCACCATCGTTGTAGCAAGCTCTCAAAATTGGCTTATGATTTGTATGTGGTTCATAAGGAGCTGCTTTGGGTTTGCGAGTCATGCACGGGTAAGCTGCAAGATTGTACTTCTGTTGCGAACACTAGAGTAAAGCAGGAGGAGGACTCTGGTAGTAGCGCACCGCCCGTTGTGCACAACGAGGTAGATGATAGCATGAGAGGAGTGAGGGGTTGTGAACCGAATGTTCCAATTACTGAACGTTGCAACGAAATGAAGGGCTCTGATGGAGTCCGGGGCAAAAAAGGAGAAAGACGGCTACAAAGCATGACCACTCGCCGGGTTTAATCACTGAGTCAAAATATAAAACTACTGAACTAAGTGTCCACGCTGTTAGCAGGGTGAGTTGTAGAAAAGTGACTTTCGTAAGAGGAGACAAAGACAATAAGCAGAGTGGGAAAAAAGAAAAAATAGTGAGTAATCGGAAAACGGTCAAAGACCATGTAGAAAAGGGTAGAAAGGAACTTAAGGAACTGGAGGGGCTGGTTAACGTTATTTTTTTCAGGATAGAAGCCCAAGAACAAAGATTTACAGAGGTCCATAACCAAGGTGAGCTTCTGATCAAATATGTTTTGGGGCTCGAAACTGAAGAGGACTTAACCCTTGCGATAAATAAGTATGTCGTCATCAGAGACCTCCCCGGGCCCATTATGGAAGAAGGTAAAGCTAGAGAAAGAGCAATGAGATTTCACCTGGTGAACCTGCCAAGACAGGTAGATATTCCTGTGTATGTGGCTATTAAACGAGTAATGAGATTGGGTAAGTGGCAGGCTAATACATACAGTCCTAGGCCCATGTTAGCTGATTTCTCCAACCCCAGGCACCGAGATACCTTCCTGGCGTCAGCAGGACAGATATGCATGACCACACAAGGTCGAGTTGCGGTATCACCGGACGACTCGGTTTGGTGGAAAAATACTAGCCGTCCTAGTGGTACTGGATCACCAATTGCGCCGCAACAGTGCATTAAAGATGTGGTGCCACGGATACGGTTAGCACGCTTACTCGTGGAGAATGGGAAGACAGACGGAAGATTTACTCCCATTTTAAAAGCAACTCAATATAAATAGTGTGGGTCGTCTGGCCTGAAGCTAGAAAGGGGTGGACAACCTCCTGCATAATACCGGGGGAATGCTCAGGTATAAATCCTAAACCATGCGCCGCCCTTTGAGTCGAGGAGATTGAAACAAGGGGTGGTTGTGAAGTCTCTGAGAGTGTTGTATACCATTGCTGGTAGTCTGGGGAACAAATGGAGTGAGCTCCCAGGAGAACTAGGAGGAGAGGATGTCGTTACAGTTACTGAGACCTGGTTACGTGAGGATATGTCCGTCGATAATATATGCCCACCGGGATATGCGATCCACAGGGTAGATAGAAAAGATGGCAGAATGGGTTGGGGTGTTCTGTTGTTGATATCGCAGCATTATGGGCATGCCAAAAATAGTTTAATGTGGAAAATATTCCGTTATTAAGCTGATCCTTGGCAGACAGCAGAACGACGTTGCTGCTGTTGTGCGTTTACAGAAGTCCCTCTTCCAGACGACAGGAGGATGAACAACTATTCAGTGTTTTTAGGAGGCAAATGAGCATTTCATAGCGGCTGCTCATTGTAGAAGATTTCAACGCTCCATAAGTGGACTGGAAATTGGCGCATGCTGCCGGTGGTACACTTGGTGAGGCATCATTGGACCTTCTAAACGAGGAGGCATTATTTCAACATGCCAATGAAGTCACTAGGTGGAGGGCAGGTCAAATTGCTGCCGTTTTAGATCTTGTTATAACACGAAACCCTAACGACGTTTCGGACTTGGAGATCGGAACGCCCTTGGGCAAGAGTGACCATGGAATCATACGTTTATTTGTGTCTACGCCACCCCCTTTTAGAAACATGAACATACAACAACCAAGGTCGGATGCGAAAATGTTGAGTTGGATAGATTGGCATGGTACCAATGAGGTCAACAAAGCTTGGGCCATAATTGAAGATAATCTTATGCAACTAACTGACATGCATGCACGACTAAAATGCAGCAGACACCAGGGCAAGCCTCTGTAGCGGAAAAGTAGGGTCGAAAAGACACTGAGACGTAAAAGAAAAGCCTGGGATGTATACAAACAGTCTGGAGGGTACATCAGGTTTTGTCAGTATAAGGCGGCTAGAAAAAGATATGCTGAGGTACAGAATGAATGCAGGAAAAAGTTTGAAGTAAATCTGGCAAAGAACCATCATGAAAACTCCGAAGCCTTCTTCAACAGTGTCCAAGTCAAAGGGTTCATCAGGGGAGGACTGAGTAGCATTGTTGATACTGAGGGCAATGTTATCAAATCATTACTACAAAAAGCAGAGGTTTTCCGCCGGTTTTTTAAGGCAGTACATATTCCGGGCTCTGGATCTACCACTGTGGGACTCAGCACAGAGACTGCAAGGGAGCCAATTATGGAGGAAGTTGAAATAAGAGAGGAGGAGGTTAAGGATAAATTGGATAAGCTAGATGTGAATAAGGCGATGGGGCCGGACTGTATACATTCAAGGATACTAAGACCTCTCATTGATGTCTTACAGAAGCCTCTCATCGTGTTGTTTAATCCTACCCTACAGAAGATCATCATCCCGGATGACTGGAGGAAGTCAGAGGTTATGCCCATCTATAGGGGGGGTAAGAAGCACGAGGTGGGCAACTATCGACCAGTAAGTCTCACATCAGTTGTCCTGGAACTGCTGAAAAGAATGATTAAAGATGGGATTGTGAGACACCTTACTGAAAATAGACCTCCCCCTGCAGACCAACATGGATTTGTGCGGCATAGGTCTTGTCTCATCAACCTGGTTTGTTTCCTCGATGAGATCACAGAGAGCCTGGATATGGGAGAGAAAGTTTAGGTTTGCCACTTGGCCTTCAGGAAAGCACTCGAGTCCGTGAACCACCGAGTACTGATCATCAACTTGGGGACTTTTGGTCTTCCTTCAAGACTGGTAGGATGGATATAGTACTTTTCGAGGAGTCGCACCTTCCATGTAGATGTAGCAGGGAAAAGGTCCACAGAAGGTGCAGTAGTTAGTGGGGTGCCCCGGGGATCAGTGCTTGGACCACTACTATTTGTAATGTTCATCAATGATCTCACTAAAAACCTGAAGTGTCCCTGCTACATCCTCGCTGATGGTGTGAAGGTTGTAGGAAACCCTGACAACACGAGCATGCAGGTGGACTTGAGTACTGTTCAGAAGTTGTCAAATGAATGGCACCTAACATTGAATGTTGACAAGTGTAATCAGCTGCTTGCTGCGGAACAGCCAGTGACATTCAGGTATTTTGGTAAGCAGCGGGAAAGAAAGAACTGAGGTGGATAGAAAGAACTAAGGACCTGGGAGTGCTCATCGAGGGGAATTTCAAAGTTTCCAAACAGTGCATAGAGGTGGCGCAAAAAGAAAATATAGAGCACTATATGTTGAGGAAAACGTTCGCGTCAAGGAGCCCGGAGGTGTTGTTGCCGCTTTATAAAGCTTATGTTAGGCCACATCGGAAATACTGTGTGCAGGCTAGGAGCCCGCATATGGTAAAAGGCATGAAGTTAATTGAGAAGGTTCAAAGAAGTTTTACAAGGCTGCTTGATAGGATGCGAGATAACTCATATGAAGACAGACTAAGAAAACTTGATCCGTTTTCTCTTGCGCGAGGGAGGGTTAGGGGAGACTTGATAGAAACCTTCAAGATTCATAGGGGAATAACCGGAGTTAAGGCGAAATCTCTGTCCACCATGTATACAAACTCACACCTCCGAGGCCACAGTCTCAAGTTGGATGAGTTTCCAAAGTACTTTCTTTGTCATAGATTTGAGTTAGTCAACTTTTCATTCTTATTTGCCATTACTGTCATCTCTTTCAAATCTTATTGGTATTGGGGGATTGTGGTAACCCCAGATAACTTATCTAAGACGAGGATGGATGTAGCAATTCCAGCGAGTCAGCCAACTAAAGTTTTACCCTCACCCAGGCTGCATGTCGAGAAAATCTCCATGTGTGCTCCAAACGGAGGAGGTGTCCAGGAGTCCTTCAAAGCTAGCACTTCGTTGCATCTATCCAGTATTTTTTCTTAGAGAGTAGACGCGAAGACTCAGGAAGTGCACGCAAATCACAGCAGGTAACGGTAGAGGCTGCCGCCAAAGGCCGGTCTATTCAGAAACAGTTG
>JTDE01000177.1:326810-343426 GCA_014338405.1 Paragonimus skrjabini miyazakii | reverse complement strand
CACTCCTACGCGGTCAGGAGTGCGACATACAATCCTATGAGTGTAACTGCTTTTCGTCTGACTGCTCCCCTTTGGCCTGTCTGACAAGGTTGCACCTGGAAGGCCCGGAGTCCTAGTCAGCATAGCCCGCCGGATCAAAACCGTACACAAGCCCGACCACCTGGTCAAGGTAGCAGCATAAGTCGGGTTTGATACATCTAGATTTTATAGCCATGTCTCAAATTATATTATTTTATAATTACTACAAACACAAGGTAATATGGTATAAGTACTATGTGCTTACTAGTCAAAGTTCACAGAAGCACTCGATCGGTTTTCCGGTTAATAACTTGGCAGGTACAACTACACGATCGACCCACATTATACATGTGAAAACCGGATGGTAAAGTGTGAAGATTCCAATTCACTTGTGAATTACTGTTCTACCTAACCTTGTTAGCTCATAGGTAGGTGTAGGGTGTTGATACAGTCTAAGCGGTTGCATAGTTCGTGAGTGTTTATGACAGTTACGTTTACCTGTGGAGTTCACCCAGTTTGAATGAAAAAGCAAAAACATAACTCACAAATAAAGTTTCAATTTCAAACAAACATTATAACAAGTATGCATAAAACCATGGTTTGGCTATTCAATACCAAAAGATTATTGCGATTTGCTTGACTCAGTCGTGTAGCATTTACTGAATTGACTGTGTGCCAGAGACAATCACCGCAAATAATATCAAGTGTCCTTTCTTGTTCTATTTTTCCTCTGTCGAAGAAACTGTAACCCATTTGCTAGTCAGGATTGGAAACGCATCTGATAAACATGTTCTGCTTTTTAAACCCTGTATACCATTTTTCCCGCGTGGTTTCGTTACTGTGCTAGTTATTGGCAAAAATTTAATATAGAACCTAATTCAAAACTGTGAAGTTTATGACGATCTTGACCATGCAAAGTGCTGTTTAAGAAGACTCTACTCCCTGTGTGTTTGAGAAGGACTTGCTAACAAACGGTAGGGAAACGTTCTACTTTTTGGATAACCATCATTTCGACCCTTATGTACGTCACACTCTTAAACTCGTAGCGAAACATTCATAATTGTTAGGTCGATTCCACTGCTCCGTCAGATGAGACCACACGTTATACCTAAGTACAGAAACTTTTGAGTACTAATCGGTTTGCTTTAAAGTTCGATTTCGACTTATACTCCTTTTTAGTACGCTGACAGTTGCATGAGTTTCAGATAGTTAACGATTAAATTCCTGAACTTAGAAAAATATGGACGGTTTCTAGGTTCTGCAATTTATGAAAACAAAAGATAAAACGTGTCAAGTTTCTTGTAAACTTTAAATGGACTTCAATCATAAAATAATTTTTCGTGTGAATTCGGTTGTGACAAAGGTGGAAGGACCATTCTTGAGAAAATGTTTGTATCGACTGCTGTCAACGTTAAGTTTGTAACGCAATCAGCCGTTTCCCGGACACGAAGTAAATAATGTCCTGAACAGAAATAGTGTTAATCTCCATTTTTAATGAGGGATTTAATGAGAACATACTCGAAAGAGAGTTTTTTTTTGCAAGGATCCCACACAAGAAATTCATAGGATTCAGCCGTTAGGCATAAATGGGATCGTTTAAGGAGAGATACAAGTGTATCGGTTTGTCGGACAGAGAAAACGAACGTTCAAACACATAACGACGTTCGGGCAAAGTTGTCCAGCGTCCAAAAATATGAATCGAATTAAACAGAAATAAGCCACTAGAAATAAAACACTTGAGACTAATAATCAGAAGAAATTGAACTGAAGTGGATAAATAAACCATTCGCGGCATCCACGGGCCTTTTAGAGCGCATCATTCGTCACCTAACAATCATATGACCGTAGGAAATTGTCCCCTTAAACGCCACCTATTCGAACTGTGATTCGGGTTACCAGTGGAAAAAGGATTATTCAGTACACGTCTGCCGAAAAGCTACATACAGCAAGATGTTGCCTCTACTATGATAGGTCAATAATATGGGGAGTGGCTATCACTATTTCCGGCGGGCAATCGGTCAAACGAAGTTATTTTTTATTAGGAAGAGGTACAGCGATCGGTGAACCTGTATAATGTCAGTTTGTTGCAAGTACATGTGAACTTACAGGGGGGTCCCGAAATGATCCAGAAAATCAAACCATATAATCAGCGACTTCACGAAAGGTCTAGCCTCATTTTTGTTTGCTACTAAAACAGGGTGATTATCATCTCCATTCAAGACAGATAGAGGAAAATTCTGGTAGTTGAAGTCGACTGCTAAGAGGACGCTTAAGTTGGGTATTTCAGTAAGTATCATTCGAATATCTTTGAAATGTCCCTGATTTCTACATCGAATAACCAAAAAGTGTTTGCTTTAATGTCAAATAAGTAGAAAATAGTCCTACACATCGAGAATATCCAGGTGGGACAATATGATATTGGGTGAAAGGCAGAACTTAGAATTAGATGGTCTCGACGAAGATAGATTGTACCAACAAGGTCTTCTGTTGTGGGCCAAGAATGCGGATGACACAAGGGTAATTTATTCGAGAAACCAACACATGGGTTAAGCGCTTGAACAGGACCACAAAGAAAAACACTCATTTGCATACGGTACTCGGCCCAGACCGTCTCGGTTGCAACAGACTCTAGACGTAGCAAAAACCATTTTGGGCGATGCTGTACTCCGATGTTTCTTCCTGTATTTTTCGTGCGGCTACTTCGATGTCAAAATATAAGTTCTGGTCCTACTACTGGATAGTAGTCGTGTGAGTAGTATACTACGATTGCTCACCTTCATTACACCTCAACCGGTTGTGGTGGACTATAGTGCGACATTCAACGTTAGACATTCATTGATTCAGTGAATTGTGTTCATAGCTACGGGTTTGAGTGACTGTGTTATATGATGCCAATCAAAACTCCATTTCTTATGTGAACATAATGGAAAAGTTTCGCTGTCATTTATTTAAACAAATTTCGTTTTGTGATGATCCCGCCATAAATGTGTCCGACGTTATAAAACCGTGGCTTCTAGTCTTCGGCCTACATGTGTTAAATTTCTCAACCGAAAGTCTCGAACTAAAATCGACCAAAAAACTTTAAAGTATACTTATCCCTTAAGCATACAAATATGTCAGAATATATGGCTCTGTGGCCAAGTTGAAAGCTATCCCAAGCGGACTATAACGTAATCCCCATCAAACAATATATCATCCTCACATCAAAAGTTCCTTTAGGTGTCGTGTAGAGGTTCTCAGTAGAATTGAACTTAAAATCGTTGTTCTGTCCGCAATAATTTTGTATATTGTGTCCCAATGTTTATATTTACTGAGTTTATAGAAAATGCACATTCTTTTAAAGATGAATATTATGTGACTAACAAAGGATTAGAAAGAATCGCTTTTGACAACCTGTTGCATAATATCCGAGTAGCGTGTTATTGATATTTACACGACAAGTTTGAAACATAACTTCACCTAACATTCAAAGTCTGAATTCTGACGAAATTCGCTACTGAAAATAATTAACCTTTCATAATGCAATGCACTCATTGCCATGTGACATACTGTGTACAAGTTAGATATCACCAAGAATCACAAATCTGAATAACAGCAATCAACAAAACCGGGACTCGAACTTGAAGCCATGCGGATTGTAGCTGACATCGTTATCTTAAAGCTATTGGAAAATGATAAAACAAAGTAGATTATATAATATATGAAACAGTTTTACTAATTTTTCATTGTTTTAATGTATATATTTAGTACGGTTTGCCAAATTTTATCTATGGACTACCTAAAGATTTTGGTTGATTATTTTTTGTCCTGGAGTGAAACATAATTGTTGTATCATGAATGGTTGAACAACTTATTCTATGAAGGTTTCCTTCAAAGGTAAATTCCGTTTGCTAAAAATACGCCTTATAAAAATATGGTCACGTCATTAATTTCAGTGTGCGTAATTCCATTGTAAGAAAAAAAAATACAATTATATGCTAAATAAAACATACGTTCCTATGCACACAGACAATTAAACTCTCATGTTATTATTGAACAGACTCGATTAACTAATCGTCCAATAACGAAACAATCTATGATTAATCGCCGAGTGCCGAAGGTCCCCGAGTGCAACGTATGTTGACTTTCATTATAGTAGGGCAATATCGAGTTGGCTTCATGGCGCTGTATAAGTTCATCAGCATAAGACGTCAAGTAAATGGAACTCTGGCAAATCGATCTTCTTATGATACACTATTGAAATACATCAGTTTATAATTTGATCAAATTGTGACTATCTGTTCATTTTAGTAGAAGAGTTTATATGTTCATTTTCTCTTTTTGCAAGCGCTCAATTAACAATGGATCGAAAATGAACTCGGAAAAGTACTTCCATGATGAGTTCAAAACAGATAACTGCCACAATTCGTAAGTCTGTTTAAAAGTACTCTGCTAACGCATGTGTCGGATCATAGTAGGACTGTTGTTAGGTTGTGATGATGACGTGCCATTAACTCTCAACACGAAACTTATATATGGAAGTTTTGCTTTTGTGCACAAAACGTCTAGTGACTGGTTAACAACCCTGAAAATCAACCCCACTAAAGAACAACAGGGTGTAAGGATACATTCATCACACGGCCGAATTGAAACCTTTAGCTAAAGCACTGTCAACGATTTCAGCCGGAATATAAATGAATTTTATTATGCGAGAACATACAAGACATCGCTCCGTTGTAATAATTAAGTATACAAACTTTAGACTGACCACTAAACGTTTGTTACTAATTGTCCTCGTACATTTGTAAAGTGGCTTAGAATAACGTGGTGTAAACCTTGCGTTCATCATCATCATCATCATCATAGACAGCAATACATCAGTGGTTCACACTGATGCTTAACTGCCACACAACCATGAAGAAGAAGGAAAACGTTACATAGCAACAGAAGAAAAAAAGAAGGAAAGGGGACCTAATCACTAAAAATAGCTACGTCTACATTCAAACCTACAACATCAAGGCGCCTACGCCTTGCAAACAAACAACCGAGTTGTAAGTGAAAGTAAGGCGTCATCAGCAAGACAGCTTCCTCACGGCTTTCACTGCCCCGCGTCATTAAGTGCACTTCACAGACAACCCGGACAAACAACGGTTAAGCATTTGTACATCAGCAAGACTCACTGATGTATTACTACCTTAGGTGATGATAAAAACTATTGCGGACTTAATGAGAATGTCATGTGGACAGACTTTACATCAGAGTGTAGCATTTCGATTAAAATAAATGAGTTAATAGTGCAACTTAAGAAGTCCATAAAATAAGGTTGTATTTTCTGGAATAAGCGGATTGATTAGTTAGGCCAATAAAATAAATACCATGTGTGGGTCATTAGCCGATGGCACAATTAGATGAAACAGTCGACAATTCCAGGGGTATTTTGTTACCAAATAGAGCACAAGCACTCTTCAAGGACCCCACCACACGCTATCTTTGTTTGACATCTGGCGATCAGAACTAGCTCAGAGTGCGAAGAGATGAAATTCTGAACTTCCTGATTACTATCATCAGAGAGAAACCATAGTACCGCATGTAGACGCTCGCAGATTTGCTTTTTAAAAGCTTGTGTAATGCTGTGTAAATTTTTAAGTTAGCATTAAAAATTACTAAGGCTTTTCCAAAAAAAACTTCCAATCCTTATTCGTAACGAGTATTAATTAAACCCTAGGTTGAGGGGGGAAAAGCACCAGCAACTTTTCCCTTCTCGTTAACAATCAGTTCCTTCAGTTTAGCACTAACAGTTGTAGGCAGGACTGGACGTTCAGGAAATTCAACTGTCACGATGAACGTAACAAACTCGTTTGAATCCCACATCGTCTAAACAGCATTTTCTTACACAGAATCCATCTTATGTGATGTTTCAGTGCTATCCCCATTGGAATTTCGACAGCCTATTGTCCAACCATTTCATCCTGTCAACTAGTCCAACCACTGTGCAACGGCGCAGGCTACATTTCAGCTATTGACCCTCGGTTATTGAACTCTACACAACCGGCCACATACCTGACCGGTTGTCCAACTATTTTATCTGGCGCGGATATTATGAGGGGACCACACTCCTCCACACCAGATTTCATACCGACTGTCAGTCTGCAAACGTGTGGTAATTTCGATGTGATCAACGGCCAGTGTGTGTTCACCGCCGAGAACGGTCAGATGGTCCATAATAATGTGCCTCAAATTACAACATTGGATTTGACCAGCGGTATTCCACAACAAATGCATACGCACAGCGTTTATTCCGGGGATGCGGCCAGCGGTCGAAGTTCACTGGAACAAACACATGCGTATTCACCGCATAGCAAAAATGAAGCAACCGAAGCACCTCTATCGCCAACACACTCAGGTAGTGGAAGTCTTCAGTTAAGACAGCCCAGCATAGTCCCAATCGAATCAGCCACAATGGGAATTCAAACAGGTATTCATGGGATTACTTATGTAATCAATGACCATGCTACAAACGTGTGAACAAAGTATGTGGAATGAGACTAACGGAGAACAGAATGTTGTGCAAGAAAAACAGTCACTCGAAACCCCGGATTATTTGTAGTGTGTGATTCAGTGCCTTAGAAAGCTTTTTGCTCTACAATCATCCCCATTGGTCCCAGTTTGTATCGGTAAGGAGAACTGGTTTCCCTGTGTCTTCCAATCGCATACTGTTTTTCTATCGTCAAGTTGGCAAACATGTATGGTGTTTTTAAAATAGAACAATGGGAACCAAAACATTGTTGGAAGCTACAAAACACTCTCTGGAGATTAATGTTCTATTATGCCCAGGATTATAATAGAACGACGATTGTTTGTAGATAATGTCCGGTGGAAATCAAACGACAGTCACGTTTTCTCATGTTTTAACGTTCATGATGTACAACTACTTGGTCAATGTGCATGTAGACTTGTTTTTACTTCATTTTTGTTGCAGCATCCGGCTTTCTCAGATATAATCAATCTGTAGATAGGTAGTTCTGGTACAACCTGAACTCGATGACTGATGCCGGTGGGCAATCAGACATGAATAAACGTTTAAAAAACGAATAACCATATTTTAGCTAAGAAAAATTCTTTATTGAAATTTACGAAAAAAACTTGGAACATTTGATCCCAACTTTTGACATTCATATTGAATTTACACTCAGCTCTTTTGGAAACGAAGTACTAGGCTCGAATTTTCCTATTTTTGGAACATATCAGTAATACATACCCTTGCCACTACATAAATCCGAATCTCTCATCGGCTACAGTGTCATTGACATGCATGGGCAAGTTGGATTAGCAAATGTGAATTACGTTTGTCTTATATTCATCATCACATCTTAACTGGTTGTTAGAGATATTAACAGTCACCTCTGTTAGCATATACATGTCAAATATGTTGTGAGAAGCCATCTATCAGGTTGGTTTATAAGTGATAGGTATAACATAAACAGTTTTATTTCGAATTAGGCTTCAAATAAGTGAAAATACACAAATTACTGATAAGTAGTATGGCAGATGTGATAATTTAGAAGAGATCCATTTGTAAAAAAACTGGACTTCACCTGAACTCGAACCAGCGACAGAAACAGCATGCTTCAACGCGGCAAGCCTTCTACCAGCTGAGCTACGAAGCCATACTGGAAGCTTGGAAATTTCACATTCGGACTTAGTTACCTAACCAACTAACCGTGCCATATGGAATCCACTAAATGATCCAACCGATTGACTGCCGAATCAGGACTTCTCGATCAGTTCACGCTAGAATCCACCAACACCACCGATGAGCATTGATATTGAATGTGAAGTTTTAAATTCCCGAGATTCCGGCATAGCCTCATAGCTCAGCTAGTAGAGTGCTTGCCGCGTTTGGGAATGTTGTTTCTGTCTCCGGTTCGAATCTAGTCGAAGTACAAATTGTTCGTAGTTGGTTCTCTTCTAAATACGTAAATGTGAATTATTGAAATATAGGCAGCTTTCTTTGATTGAAACAAATAGAAATGACCAATCATCCGAAATTTTATCAGAGACTATACCACGAGGCTTGACAGGCAATTTTCAATGTGGATAACAGCGCAGTCTCTCTAACAAAGCTTTTCTACCAATCAGACCAGTGGTTCCAGAAGCCTGATTAAACAAATTGCAGTGAGAATTAACGTTAGCAGAAGACAAGCAAAGTAGTGAAAATCGGTTACGGGCGGTTAATTGCCGTACACATCATCCGTTTTCATTTAAAATACCTGGAGTAACACTCTTTTACTCACCTTGGGTGTCTATACATAGAATAAATTCAAACATGGTCGGGCGAACATGGCATCGAGTTCTGGTTAGTAGTGTTGAACTTGCACCCGAACGATAGCTCCGTTTTCTGTTTAACATGTGATATTAATTGTTTCAGTGCTTTTTCCTCGTCATTATTATGAAGACTGGAAGGTTGTAAGGTTCGGCTCACAGTCGGATGTGCTGGTGGACAATAAAACCTTAGTTATGCGTGTGAATTTAGGCTGATTAAAGCAGACCGACATTGAATCAAATGGCCGACTTTTGGTGTCATGTGCAATTATCGTGTAATGGTCACATTAAAAATTTAACCACATTAGGTACATTTATTTCTGTACATCATCCATTGCTATTCACAGCTTTCAGTAGAGAATTTTTCTCAGCCGCTCTTCTTGCAATTGATTCCATTTTTAGAAGCTTGTATCCTTTAAGCGGTAACAACCTTGGTTTGCAAAGTAAAGGTTCGGAAATTGGTTCAGTAAATATCATTCCTTGAGTGGGGTATATGAAATCTGGACACTTTTGATCCTGTGGAGTTTCAGACATTAGTTTCGGCGTTTTCTTTTAATTGTAATTGACGAAGAGCTAAAATCAAAAAAGCCGGATAGAATGCGAAGCTAATACATGAAAATGAGGAAGAAGATAGAAAGAAAACAGTAGTAAACCCGTGTGTTTTGACCTAGACCAGATTGAAAGGACACGTTTTACCAGCAGGCACTTTACACTGGTTGTAGCGACGATGACCTGAAATTAAAATGGTGTTGATTTGCTGCGACGCTCAGATGCACAACACTTCATGAGGACCGGTTTTGTCTTTAGATGGACTCATCTGGAAGGAAGGCTGGACAGGTATTTGTAAAGAGTTAAGCCACTTATCCACTCGGTTACCCAGTTTGTGTCTGAGCTAAGCCCTGTATGGAATGAATGCTTACTTTTGGTGGAAAATACTTGACAGTGAAACTAACCATTCTCTGCAACACAAAGCGCCATTCCTACGTCATCAATCCTCATCATAATATGGAACACTTCATCTGTTTTCCACGTCAATGTCAGCTGCCAAACAGCCATGGAGAGAGAACCATAATAAACTAAATAACTGAACAATTTGCTAAAAAATAATACCCATACAAAGACTCAAATATTCAACCTCAAGGTTAATATGTCGTACAGTAAGTGAAAGTAAGGCGTCATCAGGTTCCTTACGTCTTCCATTGTTCACTCTACTGAATGCACTCAGTTCACTGCAAGACTCAGTTGAGCAATGACAGTATTCACGACTAAGTCTGATGAGCCGTAACCCTCCCTACCGTTCCCACCAATGACAGCTACAGGGTACTAAATGAACCCGATCTACAGTAACATTTAGTAATTGGTTGCACTTCCTTACTGCAGTCAACTTGATTTCTTGTCTTTATACTTCGCTCTAAATGAAAAGTCCATTGTAACCAAACCACTAAGAGACATTTCAAACAACATATCCCTGTGAATTCTTCACTGTGTTAATGTTACCCTGATGGCAATTGGGGAGCAAATTTAGTACTTCTGCCCTGTGTGTGATTTGGACGTAATTATTCAAATATCTGCAACGAACACTGTATAACTTCTGTGATGTCATCCCTAGTCTTTCTTAATCGAACCGTGAGTTAACATGCAACTGCAGGCCTCTTGATCTTGAAAGGAGTTCCACTGAACTTTCAACACTCAGCAGTGTAAGATTGAACATGAATTAATGACTTGTGCTGTCTGGATTCCAGCGGATGTACCACTGAACTCACGGTCTGTCAAATCAGCACACCAGAAAAGTGGGGTACTCATATTTAGCAACGTTATCACTAGATGTCCAACTAACTAAAATCCATGCGGTGGGATTTGCCATTTTTCATATGCTGAAGATGGTCGTCGAATATGAAAAGCAGGATGGTTTAAATAGCCGTCAGTAGTGTAAATCTAACCAGAAACTTTCGAACTAATAGGTTGATGTTCATGCCTGCAGTTTGAGGACAGACCGCCCTCAAAAGGTTGGTCGTCAGTGTTTTGTCAAGAATACGCTGGATTGGACTCCACGGCAGACGCTTGCGTATCGTGCTGCTTCCCCTGGAATGTAAAAATATCCGCGCCCAAGTGATCTTTCTGGCGAGTCCTACGGATATAAATCGCTAAATTATACGTGGCAAGAAGTCATGAATTTGCGTTCACGACGGATACCGTTTAAACAGAAAACGTTCAGGATCTGTGTGGAAGAATCAGTTACAAAGCGTGCACCGTAAGAAACTTGGTGACCCTTGTTGAACTGTATGTTCTTTTAAACTAAACATCACCCACCATTGATCGCATTTGTCGTATTCCCATAGAATTCCCAGTCGGCCCCTTCATTGTTTGACGTGAATTGCAGAGGGTCGCTGGTCAGTGACGGAAACAGAAAAAATACATACCTCGCAAATGGGGCATTAACTCTCGTCAAAGTCGGTAACCCAGCTATCGGTTACATAATGCATGCTTGAATAAATCAAACGGGCTCAACTTTAGTAGGATATACAAACGCAGAGATAACTTGCAACGTATTGTGACCAGAAAATGCGAAAATATGTTCTGAAAAATATGCTCTGGACAAGCGGGCTACTGACGAACTTATGAGTAGGTAACAAATGTTACGAAAGTTGATGACTTAAAGTGTCTAGACTAGCATGGTAGTCCGAAATATCTTCATTTTCAGCTTTCAGACGTACGCGTGGGCACTATGGTTCCTGTTGCCGTTGGTCTTGACATCGGTCCACAAAGTAGCAGAGTAACGGATAAGGTCAAGTGCACAACAAGTAAAAAGGAGAAAACGAACGAACGAAAACAATCGAGTTTCATGGAAAATAGATTACCAAGTTCGCAGATACATGCTCGTGACACGCAGTCATATCAGAGAGTAAGTACAATCGGTAGCGTGGGGGAAACACATCTTGAATACTTCACTCGGAATAGACTAATAAACATAGGTATTCCTAAGTACAAACCGTGTTTGTGTTTTGTGTGTAACATTTTAGGGTTACATACGCACTATCTAGGATGTCGAGTGGCCTGTATGTAACCTTAAGATATTGCACACAAAACATCTAGGTAAAATTCGGACGATTCGGATGAACGACATTCCGGCTCATCTTCAATCAGTTAAATTCACCTTCTAGGAGTAAAGTAAGTCAGCCTTCTGATTCCCGCCACAATTTATTTGTGTGCTGATCAATGGCGGGTTGCTCGGAAGGCACACTGAAAACCAGTGATCATTTAGACAACCTGTTGTGCTGTTCGAATCTGAACAGTTTGTAGTTATGATTTTGTAAAAATACACGAACTAAAGTTCTGGCAAAACTCATGTAATAATCATTATTCTTAAGTGAGTAATACTCTAGGGATGGAGTGATATGAGCGTGCATGTTTTCAAAATTACGACCACATTTCCGGCTCAGAAAGACTCAAGGTAGTCCGTGTTTAAATGACCTAAGAAGCATGTGACAATTTGGGTAACTAAGATAAAACATCAAAAATCGCTACAAAGCAAGCACAAACTAATATGTCCATATTGTCCCAACTGATGTAACAAACTGGAATACAGCAAACTAATTAATATACTCCACATCCCTAGTGCAAAACAATTTAAAAATATAGAGCCCGAATAAGAAAAATATAGCAGAATCAGAAATGCGAAATTACAGATTTACGATCAACCTAGAAAACTGAATTTTCCGAAGACGTTTTGCATAATGCTTTCCCCATTAGGAACTTCGTGTGCTCCGATAACATATATTGGTAACAGGACATCTATTCAAACTCAGCAAGCAAGAGGCGTTTCGGTTCTGTGCATCGACATATTCCGGGAACAACACGTCGCACATCAGATGACCGAATCTCCACGTTTGGACTGGTTGGGCTCGTTCACTACCCGGTGCCTGCCGCCCCATAATTTGTTGATTGCTTCCATAACTAGTTTCTTCGATCGTTTGCCTGTTCTCAAAATGTACGTGTCATCACAGCTGCAGGCGAACACAAGGACAAAATGAGCGGACGAGAGAATAGACCGGGATATTCTGACTGATGACAAGAGCACATGCTCCCGATAAGCACAGTGAGACACATTTGGGCAGCTTTCTTGTTTCTGTTCAGTCTCACTTAAAAACTGTGCTCATAACTAACCATTAGGTTTTTACTCGTATATCGTCTGTCTCCGTATCGAAATCTGGTCCGCTTTCTGGGGCTGCAATTAACTACAACGTCTGAGGAACATGAGCGACGTGGCTATTCGCCAGAATGTATTTTTGAACGCTTGGAATGCGTGATCGCGCATACAACAATTTGACTAATTGCTTTGCTGCCTCTATTTCCAGCTTCTCAATGAAAATAACAGTTAGTTCAGCAGATTGTTCAAAGCAACGACCTGTTTAAAACCATCAATGTTCAAATTAAGTCTAGTAGCCCGTGTGCTCAACAGACCAAAATCTTGGTACCTAAGTGAGAGGTAGATGCGTCAAGTTAAAGTAACACATAAAATCAAGTGCTTCGAATATGAAACATTAGTAAATAATGACCAAACGTCAAGCGAACATATTTGTTCATGGAATAGTTGAACCATTTCAAAGATTGGTATCAGTTTGAAACTGTCTTACAGAGTACTTTTTGCATGTTAATTCTTGAAAGTTTTAAACTGATTCCCAGCCGTTTGACAAGCTGATGTTACAGGGAGTTGTTCATAGCAAGAACTGACCGAATAAAGCCATCAGATTTGTGAGACTATGAAAGACACATATTCCTGGTAGTGTTAAACCGCCCGGTTAGATGAAACAGTAAAATAATACCATGCAACAGCAGCATTTGCAGCCAATATGTTAGTTCGTTATCGACCAACGATAAATTATAAAATAATTCAGTAGTTTTCACCAGTAAATGTATTAACGTTTAGGATGCTGGTAGCGTGAAAGATGAAGAGGATATCCAATTATTACTGTAACAGAACGTCTCTTTCGTCGGCTACACAATAAAAATTCACATAGTTTGTACAACTTAGGAATTGGCACGAATAAAAATGCGATAAAAAACAACAACAGAGAATTGAGTATGACAGAAAAAGTGCGCACGTTTAAAGTTCTGCCATAATAAATGTAGGTATTTTTAACAGATCTAATCTACTTTGTTGTTCCAAGAGGATTTCGAGTCCAAACTTGAAAGATTAGGTTTTGAATTACGAAGGTCTTAGGGCTGCTTCGACGGTGCTGTTGAACATAATTCATTCGCTTATTTTTCCATTACCTCGTGATGTGCGTATGTTGATGAGAACTTCACGTTCGTGTCTGCCAAAGTATGTACTCGGTGAAAAGTACGTGCATGTGGGTATTCAAAGTGCGTCAAATCGTTTGCCAAGAAGTAAAAGTTGAACGAGGCTGACGAGGTCGGAGCACATCCGCACATTGATAGCTTTGAGCCATTTAAGTCACCAAATATACAATTAAGTCTACGTAGGCTTAAATCACATGATCTGCGCTAAGACATAAAATCAGGTTAGTTAGGAACCGTACGTTTTTTTTATCAGGACTGTTCAACATTAGTTTTATGCAGGCGATCGACAAAAGCAAACAAAATTGTGGCCGTTGGATTCTCATACGTGATCCTAAATGGACCGTAGTGAAAAGGGTAAGACGCTACATGTGTGCCCAAATGGACCATGTACACCATTCAGGAGTACTGAAATCTCGGGAACACACACGATGACAGAACTGCATGCAAAAACCCAAACGAACGCAGTAACTGACATAGCGAAATTCCTGTCCCCAAATGTACCATATACATCAATAAGAAACGCTGAAAGCTGCGACAATCATATCCTGGCGGAGTTGTATGCGTGGACTGCAAGAACCAGATCAACTAACGCATGCAAATTGAAAGTGAGATAATCGAAAGAAAACTCGTGACCATCACGAAAAGGCCTAGTAAAACCAAATTTAATGGTGATGAGAAATCGGAGAAAAATTAACCCGAAAACAGACGAGACCAGGGAGTACATAGTCACAGATAGTGCAAACATTAGAACATAAACTGAATAAGTAAACTTGGTTGAATTGCTTTTATGTGAATGTTAGTTGCAAATAGTGCAAACATGGGTGGCTTCCACGAAGTTGTTGTCCCGCCTGTCGAATGTGGAAACTTTCGGGCTGCCGAAATTTGTCCATTTTTCCGATTTGTTAATGGGCCCGATCATAAGGTACTCATTACAGAACGACGAGTCGGTAGTCCGCATAATAGCTACAACGTACCTACAACGGTTATGCGTCAGTATAGCAATCATGAACAACTTGTTGGTAGTCCAGTTGAAGGTCCGACCGTGCACGTTCCGCAAAATATTGACTCGGCGCAGTAGTTGATGGATATGCGACTGCTCTTGTGTAACCGCTGCTTGTATGGCCGCACTCTCGTCCACGATCATGGTTCCTGTCTCCACTGGTCCTACAAAGATGACGAGTTGACGGAGAAACGTGGCGGTAGCTACTGTTGTTTCATTTGCAAGCCAATCAAATCATACAGGTAAGGCCACTCCGCTAGCATCTACAACAACTAAAACAGGCAAACCGAATCATTCTTTACAACTCTCATAAGTGGCGTTTATGTCGACGATCTCGGAGTAGCGCCGGCATAATTCCATCTGTTCATTACTCATGAACATAAAATGCATTAAACGGTTGTCATCGTCTACGTTAAAATAGCATTTACCAGTCGTATTACTGATAAGTAGTTTGGCAGATTCGATAATTTAGAAGAGATCGAAAAATCCTGCTTGGGCAATCAATCAGCTGGATCATTTGGTGGATTCCATACGACACAGTTGGTTGGGTGAGTAAATAGGTCCAAATTTGAAATTTCTGAGCTTCCGGCGTGACTTCGTAGCTCAGCTAGTAGAGTGCTTGCCGCGTTTGGGCATGGTGTTTCCGTCGCTGGTTCGAATCCAGCCGAAGTCCAGACTTTTTGTGGTGTTGAAGGATACAGTGGCGTTGAGCAGCTATGGCCGAAGTTCCTCGATTTTTACTGCGGTGTGGCGATGTCTTGATGTGTCGTATTTCGCAGCAATAATGTCTCACGGATGATCGTGCAGCATAACGAATTTTGCGGCGCGGAATTCTTTGCTGATGTTGCGGTTTACATTAAAATACGAAGAGTATCCAGTTTGACCACTTGCTCTCTCTCTTGAACGCCGAAAGATGAGCGTAAGTACCCCACGGACGCATGCGCGAACGCACCTCCTATGCGCACTGAACGCAGGTTTGGTTGATCGGGTGCAGTATGAAGAATCGGATCGAACTTCGAAACGCTGAAGCTCCGCTCCAAATGCATCCAAATTGTTGAACTGCATTAATGCATTTATTGCGAGTGCGGACTAATGACGACTAATGGGGTGGGGATACATGATTGGTCCACGGGGTACACACAGTTGACAAGATGAGGTAGAGAGGAAACGATGTCACAGGATGGAGGAATGCATGAGGAGCGTTGGCTCTAGCTACATGGTCGTAGTATGTGAGCGCAGTGAGCTGCACAAAGCGTACGTGATCGCTTATATGGCTACAGATCTAAATGACGTATATCGACTACAATTGTCTAATGAGTCCTTTATATCGGCCAACTTCTACATTGTATTGTAGTGACCAGCGATCGTGTGGCTTCTCTAAGGATCCCGGCTGCAACCGTTTTTTCCTGCTTGTCTGTTCTGTACCCATGATTCTGTGTACGCCTGCTATAGGAGGCCTGATATAAACTCAGTGCCACTTCCTTCAGTCGTGTAACGAATCGCACGCAGCGAATGCTTGTCGTTTGCATAACGACTCAGCTACTATTTCATTTTTCAAAGTCGTTTAGTGCGAACCTCTCCGAGCGTTGGTTAACGTACTCGAAGGTTCCACGCACTTTTCACATGGCGCGCTTTTGAGTACCGCCGATTGGGTTGTGGCCTAGCTCGTGCTTCTTTTCTTTTTTCTATTGGTTGCTGCTGTTGGTCCCAGACTAGGTTAGAGGCTACTACTTATCTCATTTCCAAACATTGCTGGAAATATACGGTTTGTTTCCAAACCCCGTTGCGTTCTCTAGTTCAATGCCTGTTGGGACTATAGTCCGACTGTTCTTCAGAAAAGGCGTTTAAAACTGTTAGTGAACGAGGGTTTAGCGCATATCCACTTTTCTACTACTACCTCGAAATATAATTAGATCTTGTAACGATACAATTTTTTAAAACCAACAGAAAAGTTTTCAATCATCCTGCATACATTCCGCAGTCTTTTGAAATTTGT
>JTDE01000177.1:307112-326547 GCA_014338405.1 Paragonimus skrjabini miyazakii | reverse complement strand
CCTATATCCTGTTGTCTCGCAGGTCAGACTTTTGAGTCAGAGACTCGGGGTGGTGTCCCTCAAGTCAACCCCCTTCCGAGGCATAAACGACCGGGAAGTATCAGAAGTTATTGTTCTCTGGACAGTGACATTACTAACCGATCTCGACTTTCTCCTACTGTTTTACCCCCTATTCATTCTGCCTTCGGGCGATAATTGTTTTTGAAGCCAAAACAACTAGTAAACATTGGCGCCTTCAATGTCCGTGCTCTCCGACAAGTTGGTCAGCAAGATGCTCTGGCTAGTGCTCTCTCAAGTCTGGATATTGATGTGTGTTGTGTGTCGGAGACGCGAGTCTACGATTCTAGCACGGTTATCCATTTGAGCTCACTTCTAGATAACTGTCGGTCCAAGCGCTTCTATCTCAGGGTTTCTTGTGACGCAGAAGCTGAATTTCGCGGTCAAGCTAGAGTGGGAATCGCACTGAGTTCCAGAGCGGAACAATGCTTGCTCGATTGGATCCCAGTGAATAGTCGCTTGTTTGCTGTCAGACTCAATACATCGGTAAAAGTCTGTCGACGCAAATTAGAAAGGCGTTGTGTATTCATTACATCGGCGTACGCTCCGAAGGACAGCTGTTCGGATGCTTCCAAGGATGCGTTATATGACGCCCTCGTTGACCTTCTGATGCAAATTAAACATTCAGACATCATCATACTAGCGGGCGATTTTAATGCTCAGCTTGGTCGTCTTTCTTCGGACGAGAAGCGGCTAGGAGGTATGTTTGGTATCCGGGCACAACGCATCGATAATGGCGAAAGACTGCTGCAGCTGTGCGCATCCCACGGCCTGTATATTTCGAGCACGGCATTCAAACACGGGAAAAAACAGTGTTACTTGGAGACCTCCGTGTGCCTCCCAACCGTGGACACAGTTGGATCATATAGCAGTTAGTTACAGGTGGCGCCACTCTGTTAAGGACCGCTGTGCCTTTTGGAGCAACCACCTGGACTCGTACCATGCTGTTGTGCGTGCCCGTGTCGGTTTGCATTTGCCCAGAGGACATACGCTCGTAAATGTAAAGTGCTTAACTGGCATTCGAGCAATGAGGATGTTAAGAACGCTTACCAAAAGGCGTTGGTGAAGAAGTTACCCAGTTCGAATGAGATGAGTGATCCTATCGAACGCTGGGAACAAATCGCCGAAGCTATGAAAGCATGCTATGAACAGGTATTTTCCGACGGAGCTGTTCAGTTGCGACAGCACTGGATTTCCGTCACGTCGATCAACCTCATGAACAAGCGTCGCTCGATCCCACCTGGTTCTGAATATGATGACGACCGTCGATAACTTAAACGCAAGCTGACTAAAAGCTTGCGGAAAGACCGTGGGCACTACTTGGTTGAACAGTCGAAAGAGTTGGAAAAAGCATTTTTATCAGGGTAGAGTGGAAGACTTTTTTCCCTGATCCATGGTTGTACTGGCCGTCAAGTTGGTGTAAGTGAGACCATATGTGAAAAAGATGGTTCACTTATTACCAGTCAATCGCGCCGACTTGACAGGTGGGCTGAACATTTTGAAGAGCAGTTCAGCTGGCCTCAACCAGATCATGTAGACGACGGGATCCGAATGGTCAGTTATTGCGTTCCAGACGGCCCTCTGTCGGAAGTAGAAGTGGTCCGACAGCTCAAGTTATTGAAGCGTAATAAGACTGCTGGTCCAGACCTCCTCCCTCCTTCTCTTTTCAAGGATGGCCGGGAGAGGTTAATATCAGAACTGACGCAACTTTTCGAAACGATTTGAGAAACTGAAGAGATACCTCTTAGTTGGTGCCTATCAATAGTAATTCCCATTTTCAAAAAAGGGGCCCGAAATCAAGGTGACAACAGTTTGGTGCCTGTTGCGTCCAAATCACTCACTGGCCTCATTTTATGTCGGTTCACTAAACCCAGAGAGAGCCAAATACGCGAAGAACAGGCAGGATTCCAATCCGGTCGGGGGTGCATTGATCATATCTTCACCTTGTGACGGATGTTGCAACATCGGCACTGTTACAGACAGCCGACAGTCGTGGTCTTTTTGGACCTAAAGGCTGCTTTTGACTCAGTTGCTCGTAACGTTCTCTGGAGCTGTCTTCTCCGCAAGGGAGTACCAGAGAAATACGTGAACCTACTGAGATCACTGTATGCTCACTCATCACGCAGGCTAAGAATTTATGGACATCTGTTTCGGGCGTTCATCACTTTTTGTGGTGTTCGTCAGGGGTGTCCGATTTCCCCTTTCTGTTCAATTTTGTCATGGACGACATTCTGGAGGGTGCGCTTCGGGAATATAGTGGGCGTGGTGTTGAACTTCTTCCTGGTGCTAGATTGACCGATCTGGAGTACGCAGACGACAATGTCTTACTTAGCCCTTCTGCCGAAGACATGCAGGCGATGCTGGACAGGTTGAGTGACCGAGCTGGTTTGTATGGAATGCGCTATGCACCTTCAACGTGCAAAGTGTTGCTTCAAGATTGGAGCACTTCAACTCCTACTTTCTTCATTGCAGGTAATCCGCTTGAGACTGTGAACAGTTTCATATACTTGGGTGGCACTATCTCATCAGCTTGTAATATTGCTGATGAGATATCAGCGGGGATTGCGAAGGCACGAGCTGACTTTGCCAAACTGCATCATCTGTGGCGTCGAAAAGACGTCCGGTTGTCGCTGAAAGTAAAGGTATATAATGCTGTGTGCGTTCCATTTTGCTTTATGGTTCGGAAACGTGGCCTGTTCACAAAGAAGACATCAACAGGCTTGCTGTGTTTGACCATCGTTGTTTACGCCAATTGGCCCACATTAAGTGGACTGATCGCCTGAGCAATGTGGCAGTTCGCCGGCGCGTATTCCGGAACGCTCGGGAAGCGCGATCCATTGATCAACTACTCACGGTGCATAGCTTGTGATGGTTAGGTCACGTATTTTGTATGCCAGCTGAGCGTTTACCGTACCGAGCATAATATACTGAGACCACCAACAGTTGGGTGAAACCACATGGTCGTCAGGCAGTACGAAGACCGTGACTGCTCCACTGAGCAGAGTGGGTAGGTGTCACCTGCCTGGATGGAGTCCTCGTGATCACTCAAACCGTTGGTTAGAGACGCTATGTGAGATGGCGATGTGTCGCAGTCAATGGCGTGCCTTCATCTATATCATTTCTAGTTCTTCCGTTTGGTCTCCTATTAGTTTTCAAACTTCTTAGTAGCGTTTTCATCCCGGATATTCCACGTCACTGTTGAGGTGAGCGGCGGCTCGAGCCACGGTATCTTTTGGTCAGGCTCATGGCTACTATGATGATGATGATGATATATCAGATGCCTTGTTAAATTGTTAACTCACGTGAACAAACATGCGTGTAACAATTGTCAGTCAACCAATTAAGGAGAAATCAGCTAGTCTTTATGATTAAAAAAATACATGTTTACGGGTTATGTTCACTGTATCTAAAGTGGGAGCTACAGAAGCAGATTGGATAACGAACAAAAAGTTATCGGCATAACGAGCACGAGTGTTTGTTTTAATGACTGAAATAAAGTTTTACTGATGTTTAACAAACAAAAACACTTGAGTTTTTGTGCGCAGCAAGCCTGTAATCCATTAGCGGTTGTTATGATTTCCGTATAAAATGCTAGATCACTCTGAGTTGACATCACTGAGTGATGTTCAACCGCAAATATCCAATCATTAACTCTGTTAATTTTCCACCATATAGAATGTTGTTATCAATAGAAATATCACGATCAGCCTCTGTGTCTGTGTGTCTCCTTCGATCTGCAGAGCTAGTTGAAGAATATGGCAGTTACCATCTATGATTCCTATTAGTGAAGGGAGCGGTAACTAACCCATTCAATCGCAACGAATGTGGACGCCAAGGTAGATCACCATGACCTACCACTACATTCCGGACAATTCTACACCTTTGGATTGTTCGTGATATGCGTAGTTTTTGCAGACCAGGACATTTCAACGATCGTGAACTCACGAGCAAATCATGAACCACACTTGAGCAGTCTATACTGTCGAGATTGTTCGTATTGCTGATGTCTTCCAATATCTATCGACTCAGATGGTTAGGCCATGTGCTCAGAAAGCAAGGTAGTCATCTGCCTGACCGAGTACAGTTTGAAGATACTACGGCTAACTGCCGTAAGGTGCGAGGTAAACAAATGATTCCCAGTCGTATATAAGGAAAAACATTCACCAAAGGGGTAGCCACTAGGTTGGGTTCGCCACCGGTTGGAGTGGCCCTCGCGACTCTTTGAGTTGGGGAGTGAAAAACTCAGATAAGATGGGGGCTGAGCGAGGTCAGTGGTGTGCTTGTTGCTGTCGCTTGACGGTGCTGTCTATGGCGTAAATGTAACTAATGACGTGGTGTAATGAAAGCCATAATAAAGTTGTCGCGATGATGACGTTTTACTTTCACGTACAGTTGAATTGTCTGTTTGTAAAATGTAGACATTTTGAGATCGACTGTTTGAGTATAGGCATAGCTGATTGTAGAATTTAGGTCCGCTCACTCCTCTTTCATGTTTTGTAACTACGACTTACTGTTCTTTTCATACTTGTATGATAATTATGTATCAGCGCGAATCACTGATTTCTTACCGATTTTGACGATGACATCGGAGACACATTTAGCTATAACCGGATTTTTGAGTTCCGTATGATGATTTGTCTTTCAGGATGGTTATCTGTTTACAATAGGGGTGCTCTACGTTAGCTATCAGCTTCATAACGTTTATCTAACGTGAACAGCACTATAAATCCGACTTTAAATTATTCGTGTAACACAACAAAAGCGGGTACAATATGGTTCTTTTTTGAAAAACTATTCAAAGTTTAATTTGTTTAAGCTCTACCAATCACATTCGAAATGCCATACCAGAGTGGTTACAGTCGCTGTTGCTATTGGCCATGCAATCTGATCAAGCGGATACCATTTTGTTAGATGCAATCTGTTAATTATCGTGTTAAACTTGTTCAGAAGTAAGATAATCTTTGTTGCATTTATCCAAAGAAAAATGATCAGGCTACACGAAACAGTTGAAATTAAGATAACTGAAGCTCGAATCCATAATTTTGTGACTACCGAGTATGCTTACTCAAAGTCAATATTTCGGCCTATCGATTTACAAATGATAAGTGGCAATATGCCATATTCATTATTTGCTGCCAACGAAGTATCAAGTAACTTTGACCGTTTATAAAACATGGACCGTCTCTCAATTCGTTCAGATAGTGCTCATCAGTCTATCAACGTTGACGGTAGGTCAGCGATAATGACGAGCATCTTCCAGTCAAACGGTCGTGAGTTCGACCGTCGGTCATCATAATTGTTCCTGTCTGGATTTGGGCTGCTTGTCCATACCATGCATCATACCACATCACACATTCTATGGTAAAACCGAAACTTGAAATTTTGAATGTGAACCACCATTTGATGTCCGAAATGGTATCAATAACTTTATGTGTTTACCAGTGCTCCCGTTTAAGTTACAAATTCTAAAATGTATAAAATGATGTAATGTTACCATTACATATTAATTTTGCTAGTCGTGGATGAAAATTATTAGGAATCGACGTTTCATGAATTCGTTGGGCGGACTGAGGAGGAAACTTTTAATCATCGACGTTTCAGTTACCTGATCTTCCATGTCGGAACCGCATCGCATGTAGGAAGTGTTAGGATAAGGATTGTTTGTAAACCAAGGATGTACGTTCTGTCTGTACAAACCTTCTTGTATTGACGTGGGAGCTTTGAATTCGTAACTGGATGCTCCATATTCTTGTAAAGGCGATTGACTTTGTCTTGTCAAAATGTTGTTCTGAGGTTGAGCTTGAGTCCCTGAATAGAAAAATTGCAATCGATAACAAATGGTTTATAGATTATTTCTGGATTGCACTTGGACAGGAAGCTTGCGAGACTGTTGGAAATGCCCTCGTCTAGATGAATGGCAAAAACTTGAAATTTAGCTAGTAATTTTGATATTTCTATATACATTAAGTGACACAATTCGGAAATACGGTAGTTCGAAAAAATATCCTAAATAGAGATAGAGAACTGATGTGATAATTTACCATTAAATTTTTCCATAGATTTTCACGAAAAAATGCCAGCCAAATCAGGCTAGACCGTAAATAATCAGATTGCGTATGTGAGGCTAACAATCGACTTAATTACAAAACTACCCAATTGTTTGTATTGAGATGGATCGGCTTTGGGTTTTATGTAGTGCTACTCTGTCGTTTAAATAAGTATCTTATAATCACGGTCTGCTGAGTCTATGACTCACAGTCGCTCAACTTTTTGTCGCTGCAGGACTGTTTTATAGTAACTTCAATGGATGCCCACTTTCTCCTGTTTCCAAGATCTACGCAATACGAAACTGGAGATTAGATTGTGATTTTCGTCACTAGCTTGATTTGATTTGTTGTACAAACACAGTTTTCATCGACTCTCTAATTTATGTTTAACAGTAACATGTAACCAAGCATAATTAACCCCACAACTAGGCCATAGAATAATGTGTACAGTGTCTACCAAAGAAAGCAATACGATATAGTATGCCAACCAGTCTGTCATTTCTTACATATTTTTTGTACGATGGAGCTTTCGCTCACGTCGGACTCTGTGCATCTTACTGAACTGTTATAACACCTCCTACCCCAGAGTTCGCTGCCTCCTGAAGCCTTAGGAACAAATGCGTTACTGTTCTCACCAATACACATCACGTCTAGACAAAATAAGCCATTGAAATAGGATGTTAATTAGTGATAGGACATGTATGCATTTTTAATAACTGATAAGTTGAGTCCTCCAGGCGCCTGAGAATAATCAGAACTTATAGTCCTCTGACTCAATTTCAGAAACCGAGGTCATCTGATCAAACGGTCCAACTAATAGGCGAAAACCATAACGAATACACATAAAAAGACCGTTATTTTCAGTTATTCCTGATGAATTTAAGCAATGGCAAGTTTGGTTAGTACCACGCTAAACCGGGTACAAAAACGTCAGCATAACCGAACTGACGATGTATGAAAAAAGCTGAAACTTTCGCAGATTTTAGACAATCCATTTTTCTGGCGAAATATATTAACTCAACGGGATCTTGAGTGATCTATTGAAATAAAATTTTAACGGTTTTTCGGTACTCTTACTTGATGGATTTGCTTTTCAAATTATGTTTTCGTTTTTTAATTTCCTATCAGAATTTGGTTGGTCACGTGAGTGCTTTTTGGTAGGCATCGAACAACCGCTGTTCTAGCAACCACGCGTAGAAAGTGCACACCATTCGAACATCAAGCAAACTTTTCTAACATCAAAAATGTTCTCCTCTCTGGTACGAATGAGTGGTACTGTTCAGGATGTAGTATATGTACATATATTTTTAAAAGGGAAGATGTAACACCAGCTACTATTGAACATTTGGAAATCTATTTCCTAAATTCCAGCAAAAGTTTGTACAATTGAAGGACCATAGAAGTTGGTCATGAGTGACCGAATATGAACAGCAACATCTGCCATTAACGTCACCTCTGTTACAGTCGATACGTAAAGGACTGATGTTAGTTTATACATTGATCATAAACGCTAGTAAAGGAATTAACAAATTGTTATACAACAGGAATGGTATTACCTAGCTCACTGATTATGATTCTGTGTCGTCTCGAACAGGCAGTCCAACCACTGGTGTTCAGTCTACTTGGGTATACAACCGGAGAGACGTACCGAGTCAATGGAAATAACTTTCAACGTCTTTTGGTTCATGTTTCTACATCAAGTCATCATCTGATTAAATCAATCTCTCTTTGAAACAACCAGGAAGCTTAAATATAAGATTGTGCATGCCAAGTAGCGGAGCGGTATATGAAATTTGCACCTGAGTCAGGAAGGTCGATAAGGACAGACTGCATTATGAATAAATCTCTTCAGAGTGTTACTCCCAAAAATATATGGCTTACTATTACATTGTTCACATAGTGGTTCCACTGTACCCTAACAACGGTGCAAATGCAAAGACTGAAAATCGATTAACATCATCAGTCTAAAGTGGTCAGGTTTAACAGTCACATGGCAGAGCAGTAAGAATGACTGCGAACTTTAGTCACATTCTCTTTTCATGGAAAGATTGACGTTTTTTGTAGTCGAAAGGAACAAGGCAACAAACGATATCAAGTAAGGCACATTCTGAGGGCTCTGAATTGATTTTATTATTACTGTGTGGCATAGTAAAACATGAATGGAACTGGATAATATGCACATCTAGAGGATAACCAGTAATTAGACCTATGTATTTAAGTTGGGTTCGAACTAATGTCAACAACTGCTTGCTGTTAAGCGGTATGCGTTATAAAAATTAGTAAATAAGCCTTACTGAGATAGCAGAAGGTTTAAATCTGGACTCATTTAGAAATCCGATGTATCTGCCGCGTGATTCGAGAAATAGCTTGCTAAGTCAGAATGTCTCGAACATTTAGCGTCGGAATTCATTAATGTTTTTGGTAAACCATGAAATTTTAGTATTGATAGTAAGTGCTTCAGATTTATTGATTTAAAACAGACTTGACTATAGTCCATGCTGTTAAGTGGAATCCAGGTGAATCTTAACAGTTTTATAACTTCATCTCTTTCAAATTAAATCATTCGTCATGCTACCTTTCGGTGAGATAACATACATAAACGGTTGCACAATTGTCTGAGTCACACACAAGTATTCGTCACCGTGTTAAGGATAGCATGCAACAAGAATGATCCGACCGTAGACACGGAAGCGGCAAACAGTTGGACAAAATAGTTACGATGACACCAAGGTAAATCTGTGCATACTTGACGAAACTCATAAGATTATGCCAGTGAGGTCTACCAGTCAGCACGGCTGCCTCCTGAGAGCGTAGCTGGAGTTCTAGTCCCGGCAGTTTCAAGCATATGCACTACTGATGAGTTCTAATCAGAGCAAAACTCGAGTCTAGTACTTCTCTTCGAAAAGGGCCGACTGGAAAGTCCATGGGAATGTGACAGCTGCGATCTATTGTGGGTGATATTCAATCTGTATGAAAAGCAAAATCCCCTATTGCTCAACAGTTATGATTTCAGTTAGCCAACTTCGAAAGTTAAAACACAGCACGGTGAAACTGTTCAACTCACAAGCATGTTAGGTTTTAGTGTTCAACTTGCCAGGTGAACGAAAATCAGCAATGCGGAGGAACTCTTAACAGGATGAAAGTCGAACCCACAAGGTTTTCGGTTACAAGTAAGCCATATTGTATCGTTTCTAAGTTCCGTCCCATATATATTGCCGTTGCAAACATCGGCGTGAGCTAATGATGTCTTGCTATCTATAATGATTATGATAATGTGTCTCATAAACTGTGAGCCGTATATCACATTCTTGGGTTTGTGGTTGTATATTCGAGGGCTAACGGCATCAACTTTTGCTGATTCAGACTGAAACATTTGAACTCAATCCCCACTATAGACTGCGCTTTCCATGCCTGAGAAGTACTCAACGAGATGGCATTAAAACATAAAAACACATAATCTTAATTCCTTGTTCGGGAACAGTTTGACCCGTTTGAGTTAATTAGCGGTGGATAGAATCCCAATGAAATGCAAGCATATTTTAATATTCAGTGCATGTAACTCACATTTAAAAACACGTTGTTTGTAAAGCTAGAAAATACCCGTCATCGGAAAAAATGCAACCGTAAGGCAAGCTTAGTTTACTAGTTATGCTGGTCGATTTCATGTGTATAAAATCTATTGATTTAGAGTGCTACTCAGGACCTCAGAAAAGAGGCTAAACGTCTGCCGCAAGGTTTATTAATTCAGGAGAAATCTGTAGCAAACAATTTGATAGAAGCATAGCTTCTGAAAATATACATGCAATACAACGCATGTGTAAGTGATTAATAGAAAATATTCATATGGAATCATATTCGGTCATCAAATGAACATATAAATATGAGTTCACTCACCTTTTTTATACTTCTGTCCACAAACACGTTGTCGACAAACACAGAGCAAGATCATACCGACTGTGATGAGAACACCGATAGCGACAGCGGCACCGATAATAAATTGCATCGGAACATCTTCTGAAAAGGTACAAAGAAGGAATTCGTTAGGAAAAGTGAGTCATAATTTGATTATCCTTGGAGGAAATAGGATACAGACCAATACAAAATCTCTACCAATACGTCATGAGTTAGTGTATTAGATAAAGACTGAGATAAACAAAAACGGTCGCAAGAATTTGCTCAGAAAAAGATAATATGCCAAAAGCCGATCGGAAGCTGGAACACAATGCCTGAGGCTTAGTAAAAAGATTCATCAAGAAAAGAATAAAACCTACCAAGAAGATCTAATCAAGAAAAGTAACGCAATAGTTTTTACTGAGTATAACATTTTAGGAGGAACTTCAAGGGATGTTTTTAGAGAATAAGTTCAAATCTCTGTAAGTCTCAGATAAAAGCCGAATCAGTCCTCCACAATGTCGAACAGTGGTTTCCGGAATAGCTTCAAAGTTTTGAATGATCGTAAGTCATATGTCTATAACGACAGGATTTACAGTATGGATGTAGATAGACCATCCGACTTATCACACTGTAATTTGAATCAAAAACAGTAAATAGAAAACAATCAATATTCATGTTCTTAAATGCAAAAGTCGAAATAGTCTAGCACTATTGTCACGTTGACTGTTGTTCTGATTCACGTTTGTCCAACTCATAAGCCGGAAAATTATGGTGTCGTCAAACGATGGACAATCACAGAAGGAGATCTTGCATAGTTTAACTGTATTATTTCTGTATTCTATCAGCTTAATAAAAATTGTATATAGACGAGGTGGTGGAAGATAGTAGGACAGTGTTAAACCTAATAGTTTAGTTTTTCAACAGATATTGTTCAGGATTTATGTTAAAATTAGTCGTTGGCCATTTATTCTAAATGTGTCCATCAAGTAAGGAGGTCATGTACCCATGGTTAAGAAACTGTTACCGAATGCTCAGGTATTCATGAACATGTTATTTACAGGGTAAATATATGCAGCCGGTATGGGGTTTTAAGATTTTATCTCAAGGTTTATGTTATTTTGATTGAATTGCCAACTTCAGCCTATGATTCCAGGCCGCACATTACTAAATATTCTATTACTCCAAAATGCAACAGGTTCGACAGACAGTAACACCAGATGTATGGACTGTTGCAGTCAGGTGTGTATTCAGTTTCATGACAAAAGGCACAACAAAAGGGGATTTTCATGGCGATCGCAACCACATAAGGTAAGGAGAGGTGTATGGGGTGTTAGTTGTAGGGTTGAATTTACAAGCCGTCTAAACATGGCCCATTCTTCTCATTAAGAGGTAGACTGAGTTAACGATATCATTTTTGCCGGGTAAAATGTTATAGTAAACTTTGTGTTAACCAATCCAAATAAGTTATGTGGAATCATAAATTTGCGTTTTAACTGTTACAACCTGTACGCAATCCGTATCTACATTCAGCTTTGCATACAGACGTATTTTACACCTGGCATGCTCCAGCCAGAACAATGGATCTCATAGGGTTCATTCTTATGTACGCCGTAGTTAAACTCTGAATTTCATGGTGCCGAAACCAGAACACTGATCTCTGAATATAATCAGATACAAACTCCAACAGGTATTTGTTAATAGGAAAATACGAAATGTCAGTGTGCTCGCGTCTGGTACTTTCCTCTTAAACGAGAGGCTGTATTTGTGCAACCGAAAATAGTTGGACTCCTTAACTGATTGCCACGACCGGCTCGAGACGAAATGATCTCAGTTGGGACGCGCATCGCGGCGCTTACCAAAAGGTCAAACAAGTGCACCAGACAGGACATATGCACGGACCGAATAACAATCCTGGAACATGTCATGGGGTGACCAACACAGTCGTCCCTCAAGGCCGAAGCCAAGCCAATGAAGCTAGCTGCTGTGTTGATTTCATATATAATGCCCTATTGACAATATACAAAGAACTGTTGTCGTGCCTCATTGCTGAGTCTTTTGCAATCAGTCGAGATAGCTTGAAGTCGTATTAGCCAGCGTTACAACACTGATTGACATTTCTCTTTTTCTAATGCTACAGTCCGAGCACCCATAATACTGGTTCACCCAGAATGACAGTTAAACACCTTCGCTCTATGGAATGAACAATTTAAACCAGTACGAAGTGTGAATGTGTGCAACCATTTAATAGTGTTAACGAGACCCGGCAAGCCGAACCCTATTCACACAGTTATTTTGGACAAGAGCATTTGGCTGTGTCTAATGTGAAACTGCTGACGTTGTTCTTAGCACGCTAGCTTCACAAGCAGGAGACCCGGAACATAAATTATGATCTAGCTGAGGATATGCACAGCTGACATATCCTAATATGAGGGAAACCCCAGTCTGGTGCTTCTGTTCTAAGTGAATTAGCCGAAAAGTTTATCTGAATGCGTTAGTTGTGATGTGCTGGGGATGGGGTTCAATTTGCAATCGTCGAGTAGGCCTACATATGTGTTCGATTGGGGCTGAATGAAACAAGCTGTTCGTGCTCAAATGTGACACTGCTCCGTATCAACTGATGTATTTAATAAAAACTGTTAGATACCAGTAAGAGCATTCATTCAGCACATTCATGATTGTTTACACATGGATGAACAATGGCAGAATAGTCGTGAGTGTTTCATACTCCAAGTTAACAAAAGGGTTCATTGAACCACTCTTCAGCTAGATATCGTCCTGGTACATAAAACAGAACCTACGATTTTGTGGTGTTTTGTGTCATGTGTTAGTCAAAATAAGAATTTTACCCGTTCTTTACAAAACAATTAGCACAACACAACTATACAATGAACCCTTAGGTAGGAATCTTTCGAAAACAAATGCTTTTCGGAAGGAAGCACTATTACTGGGGACAAAACCTTTTGTACTAGTTGGCTAATTTGAAGTAACAAACCTCACAAAACCATCCATGAATCAGAAATATGCTAGTTCTTTGCAAAAATGAACAGCAGAGCGGACTCAGTGGACCAAAACTTGACACGCTTATGCAGATAACAAACCGGATCACTGAATACTGTCCGTGAAAAATCTTTGCTTATTACCCTGGCAAATCACAGTTTTTAAAAAATCCGTTAATCTATGCATAGTGTGCGGCTTGTTCAGATGCCCTGATAAATCGAACAAAGATTCGTTTGTCGGGTATTGGTTCCAATCCATTTGGTGTGCGCTTGTGTGAGTAATCTTTTTCATAAATATAAGGTTGATGAATTTAATTCCAAATCACCATTCATCAAAGAACTACATTGTCCTAATATGGTGACAACCAAATATGATGGAACCTTTCCAGATGGATTGTTTTATCAGTAACGTGCATTCTGCCTCCGTGGAAAAGAGGTTTTTCTTAATCTAGACAATGTGACGAAGATGATTCAAACTTGCAAGTGCTGACGGGGTTGACAGCAAATTATTTTAGGGATTTTTGTTACTCAGTGTGGTTATAATGTTTTTCTGCTAACAGTTAATATGTGAGCTTGGTCACTCATGTAACGACATGATTACAAATGTTTGATGGTGTAATGCTGACCAGTATGTTCTTTGCTTTCTGTCTATTTTGTCTCACCAGATTGTAAAACCAACGTATGCTAGTTGTGTGAATTCCATAACGAACTGCAAATGAGGGGAATTGGATGGTACGCTATCATTTCGAAGATTCAGAATGTCCAAAGATATTAACAACAGTCTAGATGAAATGAATGTACACTAATGGGCATATCCAATTCGATAGGTTTTAGGAGACAGAACTGTCTACTTGCCACTGAACAGATTGAGTTTTATAATAGAATTCCACAGTAAGAAAACATTTTTGAATGGAAATAATATAAGCAGTATACGATTGTGTACCAGTAGACAATCGTGTCGCCATTGATGTATTAGTCAATCAAAAGGTAACAACTGTTGTTCAATAGCTGCTTTATTCAGGTTACCAGTTTCGCCACACTAATAATCTGAGACATCAGACGATAACCGAGATCTCGGACAATTTAGTCGGGATACATTGTCTCAGAGTGTATTAATTAAGAAAGTCTTGTTTGTTGTTTTCAAAATGTGCAGAATGTTGTATTGTAAAAAAATAAGCGGGGACACCAACACGTTCGCAATGCTTCATTTTACAATCGGCTCACCTTGATGGCTAAGTTCGATCAATTTCCAATCAGTACCATAACCGTTCTGTACAGTACAATTATATTTTCCGTAATCTGTCATCATCACGTGCGCGATTTGTAAAATAAGCACCACGCCACCGATAAATTCTTCTCGTTCAAAACGGTGCCTGGTTGTTTGTAAATAGATAAACTACCATGAAAATGAATCAAACATAACGATATCAACTGAAACACAGGTTGTTTTCAAGATTTACAGATTTGAAATCTGTCATGTTCAAATGTGATCATGTTGATCAATTTTTATGGAAATTCCAAGCAACCCGGCACAACCACAAAAGATAACTATATTTCATTGCACTGATCAATAATCACAGCTAGTCGAAAAAAATACACATCTGACAGAACCTTTATCCGAATACTTTACAGTTTGTAGTGGTATTCAGTTTTACACTAATGGGACACTTTTCTACACATGGAGTGAATGTTCCCTTTCAGCGACGAGATAGTTGACGCAATAGTCTGCGGTCTAAATGAACAGATACATCATTCAGTCTCTTGTCTACTATGTCGAAGAGATCGTTCTTAGTAGAGTATGATTTTTTCTATTCTGTCGATTGTAGAAGAAAACTCTTAAACCTCAGTCAAGAACAGTACAAACCATACTATACAATAACACTCATGAGTAAGAAACAATAACAACTGATTATGAATAACAGAACAATCGGGACCATTTGCTTCCAGACACGTTTTGTTAAACATAACCTATGTCAATAAGTTAACATATTACGTTGTAAAAGACGAACAGAAATGTATGCATCCGTATTTGAAAATACTGAACAGTGTATCGCTGCAACTAGTTGTGTTTTATCATAGCTGTATGTCGCTTAGGCTATGATAGCAGATGACATGCGCACAACAAACATTGAGACTTGGCCGTTTCTGTAAGTGAACTTGGCAGATATTTGACGGATCTGCAACTCTTCCCTCTTCAAGTCAAACAGTAACGAAGGGCATTTGTGTGTTTGTCAACTAGACGGTCATCGTTCGGACGGTCTTCTATATGACCTAGCTTCGTGTTAGACACGTGAGCTACTGGCAGCACGATGTGGTTGCAACAGACAAGTTGCACCTAGTTCACTTCGAATAAACCGCTGATCGGCTTGGCACTCTGCCCACTGGTCACGCACTCGCATACAAGCACACATGTGGCGTACATGATGCCAACAGTTTGCAAACCGAAGCACAGCGGGTTATGGTTGGAGGGTACAATCTATTGATCGGTGTTAATACACGAGTAGCACTATACAGCTAGACAACATACGGATACACAAACTAATAAGGGAGACAAGCAGTTGTTCGGGATGTCCATCTTCTGTCCAGTCTTTGTGTGGCCATGCTGTGATTGCCAAACAGCCATTTTTAAACCAAATTGGGCGAATACGTGGTTTGTATGAAATGTACCGGAAAAACCTATACAGACACACAACGAAACAAATAAAGCATTTTGTGTTTGTGCATCCGGAAGACGCGGAGAAAATTTGGTTTTTCATCTAACTTGCATGTTTGTGCCCACAACCCACGAGTATTTTACGATATATGGAACTTTTTTAAACAAAATGTAGATTTTAAAGTGCCGGAACATACGTTCTTCTGCAATACCTTATGAAACCTTGGCTCTACTGATCGGCGGACAGGAGGCCCCATCGAAATAAGGACTGCGAATTGTTAACCGGGATACGACCAAAATGTTTTCGTTTCACAGTGATAACTAATAAGTCGTTTATGTTTTTGCATATATTTCAGTGATTTGTGTGTGTCATTAGTGTGCTGTTTGTCATGGTTTCTTTCAGCTCCTTTCAGTGTTAGCCACCACACGTCATAAAACGAGCGTGGATTCAGTGTTTAACGTTCAAGATACCACAAAGTTTTCAAAAAAAATCGACCGTTCCAAAAGAGACCGGGAGAAGATGATACTATTTTCTAGTACATTTAAGGATGAGTTACAGGACTTAGTTCATAAACGTACTGTGTATCCGGTCTAACAGGTCGGCCGTTAAAATACCATCTAGTTTGGTCGGGCGAAGGCAGTGGAACAGAATTGACAGTGCATCGCAAGCGGGCCATACGACCTAGCCGGGCATGAACAATTGGGTTCGGTTGAATTGTCGGTGGTCCTATTAAGCAACACGAGAATAAACAAGAGGTATTCAAGAATACGAAGCGATCAATTTCTAATATGAGAATAGTTTAAGTTTCACGTGGCACATGCTATTGAAATGATTATGAAGTTATACAAAGTTATGGAAATTATAGAATGATTGGAAAACCATAGATCAAGATTTTTAAACTATACAATGGTGACTGACGAAATTGCATGCAAACATGGAGTTGTGTTAGCAGAACTGTGAGTTTTCGATTTTGGACTACGATTCCGTAGCTGTTGATGATAAAGTATATCAAAAGTACACCTTTTTCTCTTGTTTTTAAATGAAATATCGCAATAGTGATCAATGTGCTGCACGCCAAAAGTACATCCAGCACAACCGTTGTTCTGATTAAGCTGTGTGGTGGTCCATATACAAATCCCGGTCACAATATCAGTTTGTTCAACAATACCAATTACGAAATGAGATGTAACCATGAGTATTCAGTAGTACAGCTAACCCAAATCAATTGAATAAGCTGAATGGATCTAGAGAATTCGATCAAAATAATGAAAGGCAGTTCGGAAATACGGGTTCGTTTGTTAGCATAAAGAACATTGATAACTCTGGACTGCTTGTGTTGAAAGTGAATATTTTTTGGGCTGAACTTTCTGCAACAGTCTACCTTTCTTCTCCAAACATCGAATATTACTCAAATGATCAAAGCGTTCAGATTCTGATTTTGAAAGAAGGTATTATACTTGAGGTTCGCAATATGAAGAGTTAACCAGTGGTACAAACCTTTTTCCGCGGTGGAGATTTGAAGTCAAATGAAAGCAATCGGGCATTCGTTTATGATAATTAGATTGTGCTTAATGCGGAGTTAACGGCGCAATGTTCAGCAAGACTACCTAGTGAAAACTTGGCCAAAGTTCAAATCTCGGTCGTGACGAGTACAACTGGATCACTGCTACAAATCCAGTGCTGTTTTTCAACCAGATCCAGCTGTGGATTTTATATGAATACGAAAGTGATTGTCAGTTGTCACTGGTCTTCAACCGATATCACCCAATTCTCCTACAACTTACAAAATAGTTCAACTTTTTTTCTCGTGCATGCTTCTTATCCACTACTACTAAACGCTAATAATGTATGGTCTACTACAAATCAGAACGTATAGCATGTAGAAAGAAACTTATAATCTAGAAAAACAGACTGTCTTAGACTAATAGCGGATGGTTGAATGAACTAAGCTGCGCAATTGGAGGTGTGCCTTCATGTTGGGATGATTTTTTAGACATAACTTTGTTCATTTATCCGAAACTACTCAGAGACTGCAAAGTGTTCAATTAAACATTCGAAGAAATCAATTCTAATGGATTGCTAATCTTTTCAGAAACACAGAAACTTAGAAGACCGATCTGACTGCAATATTTATCCAGTAGACCAAACAATAACACATCGTATCAGAAAATTTCATTTTCCATCAAAATCTAATTCTTCACAAGTACACAAAAAACAGTTGACAGATTGAAACTCTGCAAATGTGGACATACGCACCTTACTAGTTGGGGACTGGACAATACAGAGTGTTACATAAGGCAGGCAACTTTAAAAGAGGCTCATTTATTCGGTGTTTTAAGGGCCATACTACGTTAGTAGACGTATTGCAAAATTGTTTACAATGATACAAAAATGTCCTGTTTAAACGTGAGTCAAAAAAACCCCGATAGGAATTCGAAACAGAGAAAAGTTCATCTGAAATAAACGGAGCTCTAAATAATTTATGAGTTACCGTTGCTTGCAACGTTCGGACATTTTGAAGTTGTGCTGGAGAACGCTGACAATCGAGTTTCTGTGTACACATGGTGTCACTTATGCATGATACAGTGTGGTATTGTTTTTTGGCCAGCGCACTGTACACAGTGTTCATTAAGTTTACTTACTGCGTTTAGCAATAAACATTTGTTTGGAGACAGGAGGAAAATCACTGACGAACGCAGTACACGTATAGGTGCCGAAATCTTCTTCTCGTAAATTGTCTCTCCGGAAGACTACACCTCTGTGCAGAACTTCTTGACTGCCTTCACGACGCCAGTCGATACGCGCAGGAGGATTTCCACGTGCTGGACAGTCCATAGCTACGTCTTCACCAGGCGAGGCAGTAAACAACAGAGCCGATGGCTCGTTGAACTGAGGACCAACTGTCATGGAAAATCGACATAAGCTTGAAATGAAATAACTGCTTTACATGTGTGTGTAGACTGAGCGAATGCATTTGTGACCAGCGTAAGTTAGAAATATTAGTTTATTCCTTATGACACAACCGACTTTTCATAATCAAAATGCCCGCCAAATTGTATATATACTGAAATATAGTCAATACACTCAAAAGTGAATACGTTTTCGATTATTTACTTGTGGTAAAAAAATGGAAGGAACGTAATTTTACGTAAACAAACGCTTGAAACTGCTCCGTAAGTGTCAGTCTAACAGTAATGAGAAATTGGTTTCATTCCCAAAATAGAGTACGACAAAAATTAATCGAACAGTAATCAATTAGACTAGTTGATAAATCTGTTATCCAGAAGTTAGACATCATCATGGTAACTGTATATTCCAACATACCCGAGTTACGCATCTACGTCGTAAGTTACACTTGAAAGACGTGAATATGTGTATACTACTCCACAGGACATAAAGGTGCAAGCACAGTTTGGCTAGCTTGAGTTGTAGTTAGTACAGTTTTATCGACTGACCAAACTTTACGTGGTGAATCATCCTTGAGTATACTTCTAATTACGGTTATTTGTCAGTTTTGTATTGAAACTATTCACAAATTTATTATTGGTACTGAAATGATTAATATAATATACTTTTGTGGTTCCCACTGTGATGTTTGAAGCAATAGTCATCGATCTGTGATATTGTCTATCTACTCAAATAAGTCAATAGAATAGTCTCATAAATATAATTTGTCCTCAACTCGCTCGCGATACCCTTTCAGATAATTCCTCAGATAGTCATTATTTTGTTACGTAAAGTTGAAAATCAGTGGCCTGTAGACCAATGTTTGCGCATGCGATTTTTG
>JTDE01000177.1:248581-297593 GCA_014338405.1 Paragonimus skrjabini miyazakii | reverse complement strand
TATACAATGGCAGCAAGGTTGTAGACCTAACGTAAGCTGAAGGAAAAGCCACTCTACGAAAAGGAATAACTTCTTAATAAAGGCTCTCCGAGAGAGTCGAAACGTTGCGAAACCGATAACTCTTTTGGTTTTAACTCGTTGTGGCTTAACCAAGAATTTACTTAATAATGAGCATTAGAACAACGCACAATATGTTTTCTCATATCTGTTCGGTTTACGGTTCGGAATAACTTCTATTATGATGAAGTTCATCTTCTTATTTCGAGCAACCCATCATATACAATTGCGACGGTCATATAATCTAAAGAATATATGTTAAAGGAAAGGATGATAACCACCGCTAACAAAGTGAATTACAGGGGGAAGTACTGACTTCAAAATAACTGGCAATGTCGTGCGTAGCAAGAAAAAGAAATCGTCACAAATTCCCCATACTCTCCTCCACTCAGAGTCTCATATATGGTCCTTTAACAATCAACAGAGAGGCGTTTGCATATTTTAAAAATCCTGAAACCCCGTGTTGTCTCCAGAAACATCGTGAAGGAAAAGGTATTTGAACAAAATATGCCCGCTGATTGCGTGATATTGATCCAATGCCATGTTCCCACCTGTTATGGTGTCACCTGTTTTTAGTCAACCACCGAAAGTCGAATCAAACAACTGAGAAGACCCTGCTGAGTGACAGCTTTACATCTGTAGTATCACAAGATTCAGCGATATATGGCATTAACAAAATGGTGGGAGTTATAACCTATTGGGTAGCCCATGCAATGTAGTACGGTTTTAAGGTCCGAAGTGTGAGATGCACTTCAGTGTCTTCCTGTTCTACCTACCACTGCTATTACCAGTTACGAAAGACAAAATGAATCAAACCGAATGGTGTCTTTCACTGAAATGAAGTATCGACAGGTGAAGTCACAAGGGCTAAACCTTGTGGACTATACAGAAGTTTACTGAGGATCAACTTCTATGGAAATTCATAGCAGCGAGTTACGATTTTAATAAATCCTGCTATTAATACATGCAATTGTGTGACAGAAAGGGTTGGTAGAACTAGTGAATCGTTGCTAGCTGAGTTCAAGCAGCTCATCAACAAACGTCTCCAGTGTTTAACCACGACTGCCGTATTCAGTAGACATGTTAGCTAGTTTCATTTTGGAAAAAAACACTTGATTCGAGCTCGGTACTCTTTAGAATTGAACAGTAGTGCACATGGTTAAAACAAACGAGGTTAGAGCTCCAAACCAAGTAACCGTGAGGCTAACTTTTTGACCACTGTGATGTTGATCTCACAGTAGGTGTGCTCGAATAACAAACTTATCAGATGGAACGATAAAACTAGATTAGAATAAAGCGAAGTAGAACAAGGAATACTAAGTATACAGACATCTCGTCGATTGCATCATGTTACCATATCAAATAGCGTTTCTAATCAACGGTTTGGGTGACCACGGGGTCCGCAATCAAGCAAGCGATACCCATCCACTTTACTCAACCGAATAGTCGGGGCTTTCATATTTCATTGTTTGACCACTATGAGGTTTTACCCAACTGCTGATGGTCTCTGTAGATAGTGTTCCAAGTAGGCAAAATAAACGCTCAGGTGCCCTGTACAGTACGCAATCTAACCACTGTAGACTGTGTAGCTAAGTTATTTGACCAAGTGTTTGCGTTTCCATAGATTTTTGAAATACGTGCTCGAGGACAATCGTGTGCCCAAGCGATCATTTCACTACAATTGGGCTAACTGGTGGGAAAAACGTGGTCAGACAAAACCAATTCGTTGGCATCTTTATCATAAACACCCGCCACATTTTCAGATCACAGAGCATGGGGTATCTCACACAAACACTCTGTACTCTTCTTTTCAAGAAAAACAGGACGTCTGGCTGATATAACAACAGATTTCTGTGCTATTCTCACTCCTGCCTCATCAGTAATATTACATGATAATGAAATTAATTATGTGCCATATAAAGACACCGGGTGCTGTCGCATACTTGCATAAACGGGGTGACGTATTTATGTCACCAAATTTAGTCATTTCTCTGGTTAACTTCGCTATGGGGTGCATAAGGAACCATTTTGTGATAAAATTTATATTATCACCATAAGAAACAACAATATAAAGTGAAGTCATTTGTAACACAAATCGTGAAGTCGAATTCCTCTCGATTTCAACATAATAGAATGATCCAATTGGTGGAAGGGGAACATATTTTCCCACTGCACCGAAGTCTCATCAGTCATTGAGTGATTAATAGCCCCATCATGAACAGCAACTCCTTTGGTTTCGTGAGTTCCGCTTCCACGATTCGCCGACTTGACAGTCGATGACACTCGACCGGTCTTTCTTTCTCTGTCGGTCGTGCGTATGGCGTTCGACACGCGTGGTTGATTCAATGCACACAAATAACGCGTTTTGCCTTAGCACATCGTGTGGACCATGAACTCCACCATTAAAAATCGTACTAAAGGTTACTGGACGTTCGGCGCTTTACAGTCGGTCACACACACACACACACACGCGCAACCCTCAAATGAACATGCCTTACTGCCCATACCTGATATGCCGTAAGTGAAGTTTCGGTCAGCAGTGTGAGATGGTCGAACAACCGAAATGGTCAATCGATTTCGTTTTTGGGACCGCAACCGTAGTCAAACTTAATTGTGTGTAAATGTAAGGTCAACAGATAAAAGTTAATCACTTGGCAACATTTTTACAAGCGAGTAAAGATCACGAGTAATCCATCTAAATTAAATTGAGTGAAACATTTTTGCTGTATGGCACACAATCGAAAATACTATTCCCAGAGTGAATAGCAATGATCGAGTCGGGAATTACTAGATATTTTGTTCTAGACCATGTTATGATATCTATCTCAAGCCGGCATTTTTACAAGTACACGTTCTTTGTGCAAATGGACAGAAAACCATTTGCATAATACATACACATACATTCAAATGTATGCAAGAAGTTGCAACCTGAGGTCAGCAACATTTACAGCATCTGTTCTGTGAAATGTATTGATAAACGGGATGCGAGTGTGTACATGTTACAGAACAAGGAAGCACGAAACTGTAAAAATGTCTTATTTTACCCAAAACATTTGAATCATTGTTTTTGAATTTTGTGACAATACCGTTTCCCGAAAAGATAAACTATACAGAAAACATCAATACACAAAACAGATAAACCGCATGTATGTTGAAAACAGCTTTCTCTGTGATGTAATAATTACAGCTTGAAAGCATATATCGCCTTGTTGTAACACACTTTTGACAGACTGTAGCGATGAAACATAGAATGAAATAAAGTCGTAGGATGAGAAAAAGGGAATAAAAGATTCCGGAACTAGTTCACGTCAAAAAGTTAACTCAACATAGCCGACGCTTGTTCACAGCTTATCTCACGTCTTCTCACTTGCATACACATCCATTTGTATTATACACGTGGCCGTACAATTTGATATTATAACACATCTGTTTATATAATGTGCGTCACAGAAGTCTCACATTTATCCCATGTTTATACAGCTAACATTTTGGAAGACTAAGATGCTTTGATTTTTAAAAAATGTTCATTTTGCCATAATGCAGCACCTAGGGTTGGATGAATCACTCGGTGATTAACGTCATGACCAGACAGCGTTGTGGTTCGAACAGTAACAGTGGTTCGAACAGTAACGATGAGGAATATTCCAGAAGATAAGTTTTGTCGAAAGATAAGGAAAGCACAAAAGCGAGGTAATATTGCAGATGCAGATAGACTAATGAATTTGACAAGCCGCCGATTCAGATAACAGCTCCAGAAAAAATTACGATCAAACGAATCAAAGATAGACTTCAGGTGTAGATAGACCACAACTATTGGTTGTCAGTAAGAGTGTCGAAAATTCACGACTAGTTACGGGGTGAAATACGATCAATGTGCCCATGACCAGATGGGAATTCTGCCCGTTCTTCACGAGTTTGGAGTTGATGGGTTGACGTGGTAGTGAGTCAATGGGTAATTTGGACACAACGGAGACAAGAGTGATACTTCTATGACTGTAATACAGACCCCATTTTGGAAACTAGAATAACTGTTAGTAAGCGTCATTCACGAGGTAACTCCCCAGTTTACAAAATTACCTGACTGACTGTTGTCAGTTTTCATATCAATCACCAACTACGATCTTTAAAAGAGAAGATGGGATATCTGGAACTGACGTTTCTTACGTTACAATAACGTAAGTTCCAGGGCTACTTCTGTTGCCAAGAGATGATTAGGTAAATCGCAGCAACCGATCGTTGAAGTTCCATTGATTAGATGGTTTAGTTCAGACCAGCTAGATGGCTCCTTAAAACGTCGAGTGTACCTGACAAGTCAACACGACTTGAGGGTGACAAAAAAAACATCTTTTTACATAACGTACCACTCTCGCCAACTTGACGTCAAAAGTCATCAGAAACAAAGCAGGACAGTACTCTGTCAGTCTCGGATATAAATGCTCACTCCATATTTGTCAATCGCTCAACCAACTGATGCTGATGGTCCTTACAGGAGCTAGCGTTTAAGTGATCGACAGTAGCTGTCATGTCCAAAGCCAGTGGACAGTGAGTGCGGGATTTTATAAGGTTCACTTATGTGACGATATACAGTTCTGTCGTAGTTACACTATTCCTTCAGGATGTACCTCTTTAACATAAGGTTTTATAACCGTTATGATATGTTCCCAAGAGTTGTTGGGCTCTCTCTGTCACCGGATACACGCTGTCGTTCATCGGCCGAATACCCGTTAACGGTTTTATGTTTATCAGTGCTCAATCTTTGACTGGGTGTTCAAACGAAGTGAATAAAAAACATCATGATTTATGTGAGAATGATTACCGTAAAATACACGGTGATCTTTCCTAGAATCATATCACCTACATCCTAGCGCTATGTGATATGTTCGAGTGAGAGCTTGAACCTCAGCATGGCTGCCCCACCTGCTGGCTAACAGCAGCTCATCACATGAAGCAGTCTTCGCATTCAGATAAGACCTTCGGCTAACCCACTTCGAAAGTATTTTTATCTGGAAAATTAAACACTGTAAAAAAGGCGATGTTTCTCCCCAAAGTCACATATACCAAATGTATATTCTCTAAACCAAATTGTTTCATCGGCGTTTGCGACGGTAGCCGATGAGTTCCCATAAATCAATGGCAAACAATTGGTTTTGATGTTAAAACCAAGCTGCCTATATAAAAAAAATCTACCAAATTCTGACGACCGTAATCATAGATCAGAAAGGATCTGTCGGTCAACACAATTGTAAAACAATATTAGATAGCATTTTACTCACAGAAACCTACCAATCATGCCCGTTTTTGTCCAAAGCGAAAGCAAACCTCCCTCTTATGTGCATGTGGGATAAGCATGTTGATCACTACGCCAATGGGTTCACAATGAATATAACCAACTTACCCAATCTAAGCGTTCAATCATCACCACCAATACTCAGTACCCCGATTATCTTGTTAACTAGAATATGTGTCCTGTTAATTCTAATTCACAATCCTACTATCACGAATTTTCAGTCAGGTTGAAGTTGACGAACCAAAATGATCACTGATAAACATTCGAACATTTTGGTTGATACAAACGGAACTTCATTCATACCTTACCACAGCTTTCATGGTCACATATTCATTTCAGTCAGTCTCTTTTGAAAATCAACAGTGCGAACTTCAGTTTCACTCTTACTAAACTCAGCGACGGTATGTATCATTTTTCACACCTTAAGTGATGAATTATCAAAGACTGTTACAACTTGAACACCACTCTTGGTTCGGACAGGAACATGTGTAGGCGGTAAGCATCAGTAGGATCGTAATCCAAATTAATCACGTTCTGGATGAGTTGCAGGTTAAGTGAAAAGTTTATGAGAATTCGAAAACTATAACCAACTGTGGGAAGTGGTTAAACTTTAACAATTGAAATCGCCAAATTTTCTCTATCTGAGGACAGAACGATCGCAAAACGGGCAAAAATGGTTCCTTCTGCAAAAAAATATTAACATTGTTTTGAGCAAAAGGTCACTATCATTAAAGATTTGTTTACCGAGGAACAAGTCAAATACTATACAAAAGCGAATCATCCCAAATGATTATACTGTAATGTGTCATTTGTGTTGACCATTATCCACCTGAACAATATCGATCCAAACTTGCATTTCGGTTTGAAATATCTATCCACGGATTCCAGTACACAAAACCAGTTGTCGGTTGGTTCCAAACTCACGTGAATAAAGGAGGTAGTCAGTAGTGTCCAATCACAGACTTTATACAATTTACGGATCTCATTAGCAAACCACTGCACTCTCATCTAGTAACAAATAGATGTGTGATCCATGTACTGTCAGCGGTCAGACAAAGTGCTTCCAAGTAGTGACATACTTAAGTGAGTTGTTTCAGATTGTGGTAACCAATCAGTTTTTGGATGTAGGATTTTAGTTACGGTTTAACGTACATGAAACATTCTTCACATTCAATGCCTAATACACAAATAACCTGTCACCTATTGAAGTGTTCCACATATCGGAGTTTATCTGATGTATAAACTTGTCACCACAAGTACTAACAATCATATGATTATTTATCTCATTCACTTAAAAAGGTCGCACAACAAGAAGACTTGTACACAAGCAGCTTGTGTTTCTGACATCTTTCTAATTCAAACATAAAAAAGTGTTTAGCGTCAGCTACAATAAACACCAGTAAAAACACTCGAAAGTCTGCTTCACAGATACTGAACCAACCGCAACAGATCAGTTGGAAAATTCATCTGTATATGACAGGTTCGGTGGACAGTATGTTATGGTTAATTTTAACAACCGCAATCTTGTAAATGCTTCGTGATAAACGAACTTGTTCCCTAGGTAACCTGATGTTCTGAATGCTTGCCTGTTTCAAAAACTAAAACCTACGGAGCTAGCTAACTGTAACTAACAAAGTATCATCCATCAAGCTGATCGATTAATCTGACTACCGATCACATAACGCTACAATGCTGTTCCTTAGTTGTTATCAACGTGTTCATCTAACAGATATGATGACTTGTGTTATGGTCCCGGGGAAGAACACGTATACTTGGTAAAAAGCACAATGTAGGGCAAAGATGGAAGTTAGCACTTTTCATAACAGTACAGTATCTAGAAAATTCATGTCAGTGAGTCAGTTTGGGGAGTACACTTCCCAAAATCAGCAGAGCAAAGACGCAGTTCGCACTGGAGTGTCGGTTTGAGGGTGGGAGTCAAGAGGTACTGCAAAATTATCATTTTTTCCGGACTTCACTACGAGAACAAAGTACCGTAACACATGGTGAGTGACTCTTTCATTGACTCACATAAGGTTTGGACAACACCAATTCTACAAACTGAGTTACACTGTTTGTGTAGCGATGCTTCCGAATCGATCATTTTTCGAACACAGAAAAGCGTGTTTAATATGTTGCATAAGCCAAATTATTTAACATCAGGTCAAACCAAATGACCCGGGATTTATAGTTTTGTTTTGTACATTACATTCAAATTAGTATAAAACGACCTGAGGACATGTAACCATGGCCTGACGAAATGTCAAGTACGCTCGTTCACTCGCAGTCAAGGTTCCATGGTTTTTGCTTAGATGCTGTTCCGCTAACAAACTTAGAATATCATGAAATTTTCGAGGGACTTTCTGGAAGTCATGTTAACATTTATGTTGGTTAATATCGGCCGTCACCTTTTAATGAATGAAGCCGATGATATCCATTGATGTGTATGGGGAGGTTGAAGATATATACCATTAAATATGCTTTTAACACTTCCTCAGTTTCCCCACAGAGTTTAACCAACAAATACATTGCATGCTGAAGAGATCTTTGATAATACCTCACATAAAACCGAAGCTAAACTGGACACACCAAAAGCAAAACGCCATCTAATCAAACAACCGAAATCTTATAACTTACTCCCAAACGAATGAATCCGGTCTGCCATGAGCTGTGCATTCCACCGTGATAATATCATGTTCCATGTATTCATTATCTCGTCTTTGAGGTCGCACTTGTATGCTAACGACCGGAGCATCTGACATTGTAAAGAGTAATGCATAGCTTGATATGAGACGTCCGTTAATGAGTTTATGAATACAAAAATGACAGATAGCAGTGAACAGCACTAAACGGTTCTTTTTTAAAAAATCGAATCACCTAAACAATTTTAGTACTGTTTCTATCTGCTTCTTTTTCATTTTGTGTTTATTGAACGAAGTCTATTCATACATATACACCTCGTTTTATGTTATTTCTGCGTTTGTTCTGAAGATAACATGAGTACTGTCCTCTTTATTTGGCAAGGAAAATATACTGACTAAGATCTGTACAAGTGTAGAGGGAGGGAGAGCTTGGAACCAGTGAAATCATACACTATGTACTGCATGTTACTTCGATTAATTCACCGAAAAAGTTTAAACCCGTAAGGTTTCAAAGAATTTCCGTCAAGAATGAAAAAGTACGTCAGTCTACCGATTCCATAGGAAATGCAAAACGGTTAAATTTACTGAGTGCAAAAACGTATAAACGGACACCTTTAGTTTGGAAGTATGCAAAATGACCGGCCATTTTATGTAACCCCAGAGAAGTATAAAGATTCTACTCGCATACACAGTGGGAAGACTAGTGACACACAGTTAGTTGACGATGTTACAAAACGTCAAGGTCGTTCCGTATCAGCGCACTTTACCCCGCCCCCAGTGACCGACGTTTCGCTTATTCTATTAGCCCACACTGCTAATAGTTACCTGCTTTGTTTTAGGCTACAGAAAGTCTTCTATTGGTGTCTCAGATGAGATACAGTAAACTATAAGTGCAGCCCAAAGCAGTTTAGTGATTGACTGACCAGTTATTATCAGAGTGTACAAATATACTGGACTGTTTGCTCAAATAAAGACTATTTAGCAATTGCAAACGCGCTGGTGAATAGTATCCAGAGTATATGTATATATGAACAGACTGAATGATGTGGCCAACTTCTAACGTGTGTAGATTTCAGCTTTGCCAGTGTTAGAATGGTAATTAGATCTACCAAATTTGTGAGATAACATTAAAGAATCTGAAGAGATCAAATCATCTTATCTGAATAAGCTCGGGGCATAGTTTCTCAATTACACCGAAGTATATCGCAAATAACAAAGTGTCTCTTTGTGTGTAGATCTGAGATTAAACATCACAAGCGATAATATTTTTAAAATTTACAATCACTTTTTTCGTGCCTTGTGGAAACTGACCGGACCTATTATTAATTATAGGTTTAGTTAGAAGTGTCAACAATAATTATACTGGTTTCATTTCGAGAGGGAATATTGCCATTGGCAATTCATTAAATAGATTGTTTGGCTCGCAATAAAATTAGTAATGACTTACCATATCACATTGATTTCAAATTAGTTACAGATTGAAACATAAACTCATCTGAAACAGCACTGCGTAACACTAGCTATAACTAATGGGTGAAATTCGGCCCAACGTAATATCTAAATTTCTAAAGTATTCGATACCATTGTATGCTTGTCGTTTGTGATTAGAAGGAACATTATAGGCAAGTACAACGTAGCAAAGCAGTTCCGGAAACACAGGCTACGATGGTGACCTGTGAGATCGAGAAGTGGATGATTGTACATAAAGGGTGCATGTTGAATTAATGTCAGTGAACGAGCTAATGGTTAGATTATTGCAATTTAGGCGATCGATGGGTTTCTCCAACGGATGTGACGGTAATAGTGAATAGAACATGGAGAATCACATAGGTGAGGTGACAAAAAACGGGGGTTTAACAGGGGATTATTAGATAACAAGACCGATCGTGTTAAAAGAGCATGAGGAAGTGGAGACAATTGGACGGACAAGTTAAACCGAAGTATTCAAGAGGGTTTAAACTGGATCTTGCGGCCACTAGGTTAGAATTTTTACATCTACATCAAAATTGTACTGTGTGCGTGTTGCACCAAGTACCTTGATCACCTCATGAGTGCACCGATATGACGGCCGGAATTATCGTTTTGCATCATTCCCGAAGCATTTTTGAGGCTATAGAGTTGGTAGGTTTATCAATCCATGTAATTTATTGTGTTAAACACATAGAAGGGTCACGTGAGAACCCTCATTCATACTTTCTGAATTCGAAGTAATTTCATGTGTTAAACTGGTGAACATATTGATAGCGAATAAGAGTGCATTTTGCGCTCTACTTTGACTTTTCGATTACCCTTGCATGGTGGAGACCGGCATTATGAAGCTGAAATACTAATGCTACCCTTAGGTCTTGAGACATTCGTTTCTGGTAGCAATCCCGTTTTGTAATATCACCTTGTTTACTTCTTTCATCTACACTGCTTTCCGTAAATGTATGACACCTTTGACACGAAGAACGACTGGATCCGTGAACGTCATGACTAATGTATGATTTCTTATCCACCAAACTCATAATTCTCCATTATGATCCCTCTCAGTGTACCTCGATTCATCAGTCCAACTACACTAAACGCATATTCGATTGCACTACACACACTATCTTACGACCCAATACAGCTTTATGCAAGTATTTCAATTGAGACAAGAAACGTTTCCAAAACATTTGGATCTTGGTTTCATGGGATACAAACAAATGCAGAATACCAGTAGTATCTGAAAAATGACGTAATTAGCACAACTGTCTTTGCTGTCGTAAAAATTAATGTCTTTCTAACGATTAAACTACCAAAAAATCGGCTTTCCAGTGTTAGTGTTGAATCTGCATCTAAGCTTGTGAGATCTTTCTATTAAGGTGTAGGCACTTTGATTTTGAATTTAGACATTCCTTTTTTAAAATGTTTTTTATCCTCCTCACAAGGGCTTACTTCTTTATGACTGTGTGGTGGTTAAACATCGATGAGAACCACTGATGTATTGCTGTATATGACAGTGATGATGACGATAAACTTTCAAGGAGATTTTAATGTCAATGAGCTCCGCCTTGCACATTGTCCTGAAATTTATTAACTAGCAGTTTTCCAGAATCAATTCACTTCAGTTATGATGGCACTTACTGAAAACTACGATACCAGATTCATCCAGACATATGCCATAACGCTGATTGTGTAAATGGTTTGGAAAATGGATACAAGTTCACGTATGTTGAGACTCATAGTAAACCCTGGGCTTCAAAAATATAAATATCGGCTAATATATACTAAAATTACCATGACAATGGGCTTGCAAGAGTTACTCATCAAAAGTGACCGTCTAGAGTTGACAATTCGTCTGGAATTATAAAAAAATGCTTCCTGGAACTTTATCTTAAGCACGGTAACTATTTTTATTCTGTGTGTCTGCTTACACTCAAATCATTCTTTTTACTCTACTTTGTCTAACTACAAAGCAGACCCTCCGAATTTGCTAAATTAACACCGTTTAATCACAATGGCTGTATTAAGAATTACGCAGTCTTCATTTTACAAATATACTCTTAGAGAATACGTTTACTACTCGTTTATCGTGTTCACTAATGCATTGTTTGTATAAAACAGATAACCCTTCATTAACGATCATTATCATTCGAAGTAATATAAGCGTCCAGATGACCTGAATTCAGTTCATCGTCAATCACACGTAAATAAAGATCACAAGTTTGACCAAAATCAATAAAAAAAACAGCGACAAAAAATTTAATGCTCGCGCTTTTAATTTTGTGAGAAAACAAATGTGAAAATAATACAACAGAAAAACGTGTTTTTTATTATCCTGTTTTGATCCGATTAGGACAGAGAGAAAAACACTTCTTTATCGTAGAATTCCCAACTTTTAATATTCACTTGATAGTATAATCAAGTGAATGATTCATTTGTAGAAGTTTCTACTTCACTCACCTAAGTATGTGGAGAGTGTGCGGGTACGAGTAACTTATGCACAAGAAACAGATCGATAGATTTCTGTGTGTATCACATTGACATCAAGCATCTGACTGTACGTGGCCAATCCACTGTGCTAACCATAGCGTTCTTTTGATGCTTAAAATGTGTGAATGTGTACAATTAGGCGAGGGTCGTTGTTTTTCGTAGAACAATGACAAGAATGAAGATGAGGTTATGAATAGTTTATGTAACTATTTTGTCTTAGTGGAAATGCTCTTTCGGAAGCAATGGAATTTGATGGGAAATCTGTAGAGGGATTCACTTCACTTCTACCAAACTAGCGAAGCCGATTTGTACCGGAAGTTATTGTTTAAAAATTTGTGTTTTAGTGTCCCTGCGAACATTAACCAGAGGTTGTCTAAACGATGAAATGACGTCATAACCGAAAGATTAACTAAATAAGGAGCTGGATTAAAATATTTCCCATTGGATGTTTAGGCTATACTACGCGTAGTGTTGTTGATGTAGATGGTTGTCTAATATAATCCACTCACTTCAGGCTATAAAAACACATTTCACTCTTTATACAGGTCCTTGCTCAGTACCATAGAGGTCAAGTTATTTATCATTCACACTAAGTGATTTTGCATCCGTTTCCTACTCTGATTTCGTAGAGTAAAGCTGCGGTCAACGCTAGTCCATCCGGAGGTTTGTCCAAAAGCGCGATATTAGTGAACATTTCAACCGGAATAAAAGCACGCTGCTTTTGAAGTAGCCGTCCTAGAACAGTCAAACAGATCAATTTTTTGAAATGCTTAGTTTATCCTGATCATCCATCTCAGTGAGCATTCCAAAGTTCATGATGATATATAGCTAAGGGCATAAGATTTTTGTTCACATCTAAGCGATTCCCCTATTGAACACAATTTAATTGCAAGCTAAATAAGACCAACTTTTTTGATAACTACCTACAGTAACTACAATAATAACAGAATCACCGGTAATCACAGCTGGGAGTATTAGATGAGTGGCTCATAATAACAAGCACCTTGTTCAAAACACATGACAGACTTTGTTCTCATTTAGACTGATTATGGCAAGATATGTCAGGCGAGGTTCAAACCAGCGATTTTCATGTTACGGGTAGGGTCGCTTAGTAACGAAACCAACAAAATGAGTAATTTAGTATAAGATATATGTAACGTATGCACATCTAATCGATATGGATGGACACACATTAACTCAGATTACTGGTCCGAACAGACCTCGACCAAAAAGGTACTAAATTGTGTTTATACTATCTCGAGAAGCATTCCCTCAAACGGGCATACCACAATCGATTTCGTCCCTAGTTGAACTCATCAGAGAGAGAGACAGGCTGGATAGTTACAAATATTGAAATTAACGTGCTGAGGATGGAAAGTGTACAAAAAAGCGTACGAAAAAATTAGTACTGTGGTGGAATTTTGCAACACCATCCGTTCATTTTTCTGAACTAGATCTTTCAATCTATTCGAATCAGTTAACAAGCTTGCTGAAATTTTATCCAAATCTTTGCAACCATTGCAATCGACGTTATATCCGCACGGACTTATTTTCATTCGTGTACTTCAAGTGAATCCGCCAAACGGAAAAGATGTATTAGCTGATTCACTTTCATACAGGAAGATGCATTTCGGTGACGAAAGCTGCAGTACAACGCGGAAGGTAATGAAGTAGTTAAGTCGTGCCCGTCGTTCATTGAAGAAGAAGAGACGGTTTACAATACTGAAGAATTAAATCACAATTTCGATAGTTCACACTGTCTCACCCTCAGTTTATGAATTTCCTTCTTTAGATGAAAACTCCCTACATGGTGAACTCACAGTTATAAATAAAACAGCTTAAATAAAGCAAGGTAGAAGAATCAGATGAGTTGTTGCCACTTATTCACAAAGCATGTGATGAAAGTTTGACTAAACACTCAAAGAAATATACAACAATGCCAGTCGATAGACTGTTGAAATTGGCTTACGGTGAAAGAAAGGCACATCCAATTTCCGACCGATCGCGTGTACCTCCATGGTGCTGATAGTTTTTGAAAAACTCTCTTTTGTACGTTCAATGATTCAGAATAACTATTCGTATCTACATCAATTTGTTTGTTGTCAGTCTGGAAACACAGTCGACACACGACAGTCGTGATAACTTAGCTTAATGGCTTCTGCGCAACAAAAATTGAGAAACGTGTTTATCCTAGATTACACCAATGTTTTTAAACCCGCCGAGAGGAAGATAATGTTTTTCTTCAGTCAAGTAAGGTGGGAGTCAACTCTCCCTAATAAGCCCGTTATAATATTGTCTTCCGAAAGGCCTTTGAATACTATGTATTTAGGTGAAATGAATTATTCCCAGACTGAAATCCTTCTTCGTTTATTTTCCCCTTGTTTGTCACAAAGGTATTGTTTCTGCTGCTATTTATCCTTTTCGAAGTTCTACAGAGTGGTCGCACTGAAATGGCTAACTGGTCTTATATATGCTCTTTATCGCTGACTACGTTTAAAATACTGAACGTTCACTTTCCACTCTTAAAGGCAAACAGTAACAGATTATTAGTATGTGCCGCAATTGCAACTGGTAAACAAAACAAAACACATATCGTATCTGTTAGATATTTAAATAGGCCACAAGTTGACGTGGTTTATTCATGGTAACATTGTTCTTACGAAAGAGGTGCATGTTTTATGTTCTAATTCCAAAATCATTTTCAACTTGTATAATTTATACCCTTCGCTTCCCTCTTTCTAAATGAATGTCAACGTCAATAACCAGGTTCAATTACAAATCTATGTAGGCTCGTAGCTTTGCCCATTGTTCTCGTTTTATTCATACGTAACACGATTTCTTATCAACCCAAACCTTTTACACAAGGTCTGAGTATAAAACTGAATGAATAACTATCTAGTATATCCACTGTAGATATGTGTTCGCTATTCACCTCCTGAGATGCAATAAACAACTTATTGACTTGACTTAGATTTGCTTGAATTCCATGGCAAATTTACAAGCTTAAACTTCTAATATTGTGTGCTAAACTAATGATCACTTCTTTCGGATTAAGTGTTAGCTGTAGCATAATGCGTGATCACTGATCTGTTTCCACGAGAGTATCAACTGATAGATGAACATGGCTTGGTTGATGTAGGTCAAAAATTTGTCAGTATGACGGAGTTATACTATCGAAATTGACTGGCTGTCAGCTGTGGTCGAACTGTGGGACTTCTGTCGATCTGTACTGTTGTTTAGTTTTTCAGCCGCAAATGAAACCACAACAGAAGTACCTCAAGAATGATAACGCAGTGATTAGTTGCTGAAAGTTACACTAAAACCGATATCTTTACCGGAGCCAGCACGCTTGTTTCCGAGTGGTTTCTTTGCACATTGCAAGCTTAGCCATAATGTACTGTTTTAGGGTAGGTTTTCGACGTTCATAATGCAATCTGACATGTGTACTGTACCCGGTGCAATTAGACTACGCCGAGTGACAAACCAGAGCAAAGTGTGACACATACTCTGTACGTTACATTAAGACACTGGATTGCTACAGTTTTGGAGATGTTCCGAATAACTGCGAGAGGTTGGTTTTAAAGGTGTATACATTTATGTTGAAAATGATAAACTTGGAAAGGAAAACGAACAAAAACAGTGAGTACAGATGAAACGAATAACCGCCACACAAACCAGCAATCGTCCATCATCTCCTGGAGAGCCATCACCAGGTGGACCCCATGCAGGCATTTTCGGTTGTTTACGCAACTGATAAGCCCCGGTTGTTAAGATATGCTGAGGCAGTTGCTCTGAAACGTTGGTGTCCCCCTCTGTGTGTGCAGCAAGACTCCTTTGTTAGTTTATCACTCCCATGGTAACAATGAAATTGTTTGATTAGCGAACAGATCCACCATGTGTTTCCCTAATATGTCTAGTTTCACAATTGACCCCTGTTTTCCGCTTTATAATCTCTTGTTCTGTAGTACGCACTTGATAATATGCAGAGAAATTTGCCAGGCCATAAATCGTGCGCATTTACGTTTTTGACTGCTCTACTAAAATTTGTTTCGGGAAAATGCTGCTTTACATTTCTGAAACTAATAAAATTTGTTAGAAAATCAACAAAAGTTATGCACAGCGAGTAATGCAGTACGATTTTGGCGTCTACACCTCGTGAAAAAAATGAATGAGGAACGATGGGCATGACAATTATTTGCTTCTGATAATATGTGACATGCAAAATAGGCACGTTTATTTGTCCGTCTATTCAGAAACTCATTGAGAACCCTAATCAAGGGCATACTTTGCTAATAGCAACACGTTCTGATTCTACGGTTGGAATTCACTAAAATCCACCAGGACAAATCTTTGTACTTGCGTCATCTCACTGTGAGCAACATTTCCATCACATCCAAATCAATAATGTACAGAACAACATTCCCCATAACGCCATGAAGCAGAATTTCTGTGCGAAACATGAACTCATTCAGTATGAAGGCAATGCACCAGGTAACCCACCGAAAATAGATCACCCTGAAAGATGAGATGAGGAATTTCTCGTTATATTAAGGTCGCTCAAGCCCATTGTGCAGCTAACTGTGTATGTTAGGAAAGTAGGCAAAGTTTGACATATCGACTCGAAAAAGCTTTGAACACTTGCTGTTGAATGTCTGCTCCGCCTGTTAACACTGTTGACATTCATTCATGCTGTGCATCTCACTGACTGTGTAAGTATTGAATGGCAAACAGTGATATCTCAACTGTGCGCACCCAGTCACTTAGCAATATGCCCAGTAGCAATGAAAACAGAAAGTTGACAGTTTCCTCTAAAGTAGCATTCTGATGAAGTGCAAACTCTCAGACAAGCATGACACTTGCAGAAATCATTTTCATGGCCCGAATTAATCAAAAAAGAAAAGCGACAGTACAAAAGATAACGTCAGTACCTCTTAAACGAGTTCAAAACGTGTTGCCGTAAACTCTGTTAGTAAGAGTGGTATGAATGTACTCGACTTGTAACTATTTCTGCATCTGGTCTAATATTTCCAAAATACTGCCATACTGTGTTGTCAAGCTTCAGATAAGAGGCACTAAAGAATCAGCTAGATGACTGCGACTGGTACAAATAAACATAGGTTTTATGGCGGAGAGTTTGGTAGTGCACGCATGTCAGTCAACAGTATGCCATTAGCGATGAGTATACTACATTTGACTCATTTTTCGTTTGCTTTTCCTACTGTAAACTAGAAAACAAGCATAGTCTTCGTGTATCGATGACTACTGTTTGGTGTGCATTTTTTGTTGACGCACGTGGTATCTTAAACTACAACCTGGAATAGATCTTTTGCTTAAGTTAATAACTATTTCTTGAATAGTACTCATTCTTCTACCAGCGTCAGGTAGCTGAAACTTAGAGATGGCGTTAGTACTGAAGCCCTGCTGAAATGCAACCGTTAAACCATTTTATCAGTGGGATGAAATCGCCTACACTTTGGTTTCCATTTATCCACTAGAAGATAATTTTTGATCACATTCGTACGAGTCGCATGTGCGTCCAAACGACATCAGTTCTGGGTCGGAATTTGTTCGCTTGAATCAAAACGATGGAGTCCGACTTCAGACTGACACACAGGAATGGCGTGCTTCAGCAGCCGACCACTTAGGTCATAATTCACTCGGGCCAGCGAAGTTGCCGACTTAGGAGAATTGACATTATCTCGGTGTTTGGACTTTTGTACAATTTCACACCATACTATCCTATTGAAACTCACACCGACAAAAGACAATTGTCACTGATAAATACTGCATGATCGAACTATCTGTCTACAAGGAAAGGTTGTCGTCAACACTACCAATGGTCGTCAATTAACTGTGAATCTCTCGCTTCTTTAATTTGCAGGCTTCTGACTTTCCTAGAAAAAAAACGGGGAAAACTTATAAACATCGCCCTTGGATCCGAGTAAAACTGTTAACAGAGCCGACAGAGGTCTTTTGCTCAAACTCTAGTCAATATTGGTGATAAGCTTTCCCTTATACCACCCCTTTGGCACTGTTTCACTGATGGAACACAGCTTGGATGATTAAACAGCTTTGCTATACAAAGAAATCGCAACGTTTCATAAAGTACACTATCTACTACTTGTTTTGTTTACTAAATCTTTGCTTTTTATTCCAAAAGATGCCCGTTGGTGATCCTAAAGATTATTCCTCACTGTGCTTCGAATTAGCCCTCCAATTTCGATCTCGTTCTTCTCCAATATCTACTTAGAAATCACAGCTAGGAAGATAACTGGAAAAGGAGATCTCTCGAATAATTAACCTATCGATGGTCTAGAGGTTGACAGTGACCGTCCGTATTATTTCCTATACTGCCAAATAACTGTTGAAACCCCTCAGAATGCTGGGACATATATGGATACACATAGTGCATGTAACAGTAACTCGAAGCAGACACCCATTTTTTTCTACTTCAACCTACATTCAGTTGAGGCCTTCGCTGAAAAGAATTGTGACTTATAAGCCGTTGGCTCTTACTGGGCTAACTCAGATCAACACCTTTCAGCGATATAATCAACCGATATAATCAATCCATGTTGTGTTGCTACCAATAGTGATATTGGTAATCAATTATTCATTTCTCGTCCTAATTTGACTCTCGCTTCTTTTGCCTTCCTTACACTTTCAGGTGATAATCAACCCGACGGTTCTTTTTGTAAAGCCAAGAAAACTGACAAATATTGACGCTTTTTATTCCACACCATCTAAAAAACAAACTGAGAGGCTTCTCTAATAAGTACTGGAGTAAGTCGGGAGCTAGACATGTGTTACACCTCTGGAAATGTGGTTACATAATCTACTTGAGTTAATCTCTACAGAAGTGTTGCTCAGATAGTCTTTACCTAGTGAACTTGTTGGTAGCAACGAAGACAAATATTGCCATCACGCTGAATTAAGGACCAAATTCAGTTCTAACGTGGGATAATGGTTATTTGACAGTCTCCCAATGTGCTAACAGGCTCAATATATTAGTTAAGGTCTGTGAGCACAAAACAGGAATGTATAGTTACTTTGACGTAAGTTCCGAAGAGTACCAGTTTAAATGCTGCCCAAAACGTGTTTTGCGCGTTCTTTATCGACTCGTTTAAGCAGATCACACACAAAGACCACATGAAGTCAGCGAAGGATTTCATTGTTTCACCTGCTCGTCTTCAAATATCGAGCAGTACGTATCGTAAAAAAATGGGACCATGACATATGACACATTGTGGAGCTCAACCATAAACACGTATTAATCATGCAGCAGATGGTTACATGTGGGATAACTGTTGAAAGCTGTCAGGATTACCGGATTGACCATCTGAGTTTAGATCACGTTGTTATTCCTAGTCGATCTGTTTCGTTATTTGTTAGCTATTGTCTCAGCCCAAGTAAGATAAGGTAGTCGAAAGAGCAATGGAAATTATTGGGTCTACTTTGAAATGGGAGCCGCTAAGTAATTTGTTCCAAAGAAACTATGCTGATGTGACAAAAATGAAATTTCATCGACTAACTTCTTTAGCAAGCATAATATGAACTTCGCTTAACCTGTATACAATAATGACAAGCATGAATCAAAACGTAAGGCAGTGTGAATACCACCAACATAACTTGGATGAAATGAGCCTTCAAAAAGCATTTGGTAGAATGTTATTTTTCCTCACTACTAAGTATGATGCTCGTCGATCAAGCCTCAGTGAAACCACCAAAATACCAATCAGGCTAACTAGATAGAAGTGATGAAGAATGAGAAGCAGTTTGGCTAAACCGAACCGGATCTTACGGAGATAATGTCATTTAACTGGTTTGTCGTTGGATTTTTAACTTCCCCTATCAGAAGCAGAAATATCTCTGACGTTCAACAAGTCTTTCGAAGCAAATTTCCTTTTTTAAAGAGAATGGTGATTATTTGATGTCAGGGCAAAACAAATTGCAAAAAATACCCCGTAAGACACACTTTTATTGTGCTACTTGCCATACAGCATCAACATTGATCAACAGTCATTGAACTTCAAGTTCTGGCATATACCTTCCAGTTGGTTGTTCCTAACATTCATCGAAGCTCTCTTTATATTGCAGTAGTCACAGGGAATTTTGTGTTTGATAAAACCATTAACTGCTCACTGTGTAAATCAAGTGCTTATGAACGAATGATTCGGGTATTTATCACCTCGAATGAGACTCGTCACGGATATTTAGCTCTTATCTTCTGGTTCCGATTTGTTGTACGCGATGGTATAGAAGGTGTGAAATTTTTATCCGACCCTAAGGTGACAGACATGAAAGTTGAGAATGACATTGTATTACTCGGCTGTACTGTCGAACACATGCAGACCACGCTCAATTGGGTGGATGATCAGGCCAGTCTACAAGAAATGCGTTTCGCGTCTTTAAGGTAAAATGCGCAACTTTGAGACTGAAAAATGCATGAACGTGTACGACTATTCATGTCTTTGTCAATTAGCTCATATCAAAAAGAACGACCGTGTGGATAACTCCACGTTCGCGAATGACTAATCACAATGGTTAGTTGTACAGTTCGCCGTTGTTTGATCACATACTTTCCAAATAAACTGAGTTTTGACAAGCTATACCAGTAATGAACGAAATTCCTCGAGGTAGTCGGTTATTGACATTGTAACGAACAATATGTACCATGGATGCTCTATTGAACAAAACAGATATATGTCGCCTGTCCAATATGGGGGTTTGTAACGGCTGATAAAATTGATCAGAATTGTCATCTGAAGTAACAATCTGCCGCATGTGTCCACCATACGATTATTTTTGTGTTGCCAGGTTTTTGGTTTGTCTCTTTGTTCAGATTTATATTCCGTAATATCCTTTATCATCTTAATGGTGGTTCGAACTGTGAATGTATACGTGTCAGAATAAATTCTATTCTCTTCCTTAGAGACAACCTTACAATAACTGATCTGTCAAACAATGCTTACTTTCTACTGATAACGACAGTATTCTCACGATTTTCGTTAACAACCTGGGCAGTATTTTCAGTTAAAAGCTTACTTGGTGGCTTAATCTGCTAACTGCACTAATGGGACAAAAGTTATCTCTTTGTAATTTGTGACTCAAAGTCACAAATGTACTGTGATCACTTATCTATTTTTGTTGTTACATACGTTTTACATAGTTGATTGTGTTGTTATACATGAATTTTGTGCAAGTTTCGTGAGAAAGAAATTACATACTTTGTTATATTACTGAAGTACATGTTAAATGCAATGATTTTCGACCAAATTTATAGTAACCGTTATTATTTTCGAGCGCTGTACCACTTGAAATAAAGGTGTTGAAAAAATTCTCTCCATCTCACACTTTTCCTTTCTTATTGGGTTGTCACAATCCACTAATGGTTGTTTAACACGTGCGAAACAACTTACTAATTGAACTTATGATATTGCTAAGTAGCTGACCATACTTTACTATTAAAGTTTTCTGATAAAAATTTCCGCTAACTTGTCACAAAATGGTTGGCTCCAGTGACCACACTCCTGCGAACCCGGTAACCTTGATCCCCGGTTGTGACATAGTTGACAACAGTCAGTTGGTCAAACTGACCATCAGCGAAGTGGTGGACGGTTGTGTCGACCTAGTTGGGCCGGATCAGCAACATGCGCACCGGAAAATCGAACACACGGCCTGTGAATAAGTGGCGGATTATAGTCCAAACGCTTATCCGCTAAGCCACGGGATCAAGGTCACCGGGATTGTAGGAAAGTAGTCATTGGAACCATTCGTTTTCAAAAACCTTTTCTCAACCCATTCTGGGACTGTGGTGGATACTTGCTCTTTTGCAGACCAACCACAAAACGGCCGACTGATTTCAGCATATCAGTGAAAGGAAACTTAACAGCTAAGAAAATTAACTGACACATAATGTGTATGAAAACACATTAAACGTTGTAAATATACACTCATACTACTGATTAACCTCTACGTGTCTTTACCGAATCAAAATTCAAAATGAGATTTCATATGCAATTACATTACATTTCAAGTAGTCCGATGCAAATGTACAAATCCTGAAACGAAGTGAATGCGTAGCTGTTCATCACACACTTGACATTAAGATTGCGAAACATTCCATCACCAAACGCACTGAATTTGTCATAGCATTTGATGATGAAAAGGGGTTTCACTGTAAATGTCAAACTCAGCAGGAAGTAGACACTGAGACCATCAACTTCAGTTATCGGGTCTATCGATAATTTTAATAGTTCAGATTATGTCATTGAACGATGGAAAGTCTTGACAGTGAAAGTGGTTTTTAATGTAACAAAGTAGCCATAGCTAAATCTGACTGTTATTCGAACAGAACTGTGTGGGTAGAAAAATTATGAAGTTTCAAAATGCACTCACATAGATAGACTCTGTCTTAACTGAATAATAGACATTTATCAAACACATATATTGATACGGTTTTCGGAATGACTATTCAAAAGTTCCCGCTAAATTAATCAGTGAAAAAATGAAGAAAATACTCAATTTCACTTCCAAATCACGTAAACAGTCCCGGAGTGCTAGTAATTGTGAGATGGACAACAATTTTTCGATGAGATATAGCATTTTTTATTAGGATAAAAGATTCCCAGTATAAGCTGCTAATTTGCTGGCACGCATAGCCCTAATTAGAATCTACGAAAAACAGGCAAGATGCTCATAAAGACATGTAAATACTGATAAACATAAACTTGTGGCTTGACCAAATTGAAACTATCATTTTGACGATCTACGTGGATAAACGTATGGTCGCTACGGAAGCATGTTTATTGGACATTAACCTGCTTTTCAAAGGTTCTATACTGTTTTTGTCGTAACGGTGTGGAAAAATTAAATCTTTTTTTGAACTGTTCACAAGAGATTTTAGACTCAGTTTAACAGCGATTTGTCCAGTTAATCAGTTATGTCGTTGTGGAGATGTTAAACAAAAGTCTGCTGTTTTTCTAATGTAATTATTGATTCTTTTGTGTAAGTAAATTAACTGTTCCCAGACGTGTTAAATTTTACAAGATACATAATCTAATAGGCAAGGTAAACGTTTTTCACAAAAATACACAAGGAGATAAATGGATGCACGATGTTGCTCGTCAAACACTGAGTCACAACATACAACATTCACATCCTGTCCGAAATCAATACCAAGACAAGCTATGCTTGTTACAATCCTGTGGAAAACTGGTTCAGTTTAAAGCAAACTGCTCGGTTACATTCTGGATACGCTTACATCAAACGCACTAAAATAAACACTTCGATTCTCTTATAACGCATAGCAATCTTTTCAATAAAAAATAGTTTTACCATTTCTATGAATGAATCCATGATGGTTGACACAATACAATATCCACTGACTCAGGAGAATATTGAATATAATATGATAGACACCGGTGTTTGACAGCCCAAACGGAAGAAAGTGTTGTACATCGTTAAAAACAATATGGATGAATGAGCGACATCTTTACATCTTGAAACCGATTGTCAATGTTCCGTAGAACTGTATTCCAATACGACTGAAATACTGAATTCGAACGCATTTAAGGTGGATACCATCGTGTTCTAAAAATGTGTATGCTTTGTCCAAAACTAGTTGAAAAAACCACTGTTGTATCTGTATGCACGAGAATAACAATGCAGGATACCACACATTTCCTTTAAATTAAAGCATCAACTCGAAATACTTGCGTGGCACAGGAAAGAAATTCCCCACACAATAATTTACAACAATCACGACCGTAATCCGCTAGAAGAAAATCCACAATGAGATGTTGAAAAGAGTTACACCAAAGGTGTTCCTGTCAGTCTCGTTACGGTTGACTGCGAACCTAGATTTGATGTAGTGTATAGTCAGGTAGAAAAAGCGCGCCAAAAATCTTACTAATTTTATCAGTATACATGTTTACCTACTCGTAGTCCCAGTTAAATCTGTAACATGGAATGTCTTGCTCAGCCTCTCCTAAGTACATCCATATAAGGCTGTCGATACCACACACATCATCTGTGCATGTAATTTTTTCAACCCTAACACAACTGAGGTCCCGAAAGATTTTTGAGACCTTCCAGTAGATAGTTGTTACCGTAATTGGCAGTCGGTCACGAAGATCAGACTGAGAGAAAAAACACGCCTGGACAACAACAAGTAGAAAGAGTGGCCAGTGATTCTGTTTCCGGATATCCAGAACACTGCTGATCTCTTATGTAATACAAATGGAAACAGAACGATATGTCTCTCATCAGTTTCGCTATCAGAAAGCTGGCTAAAAGATCTCCTAGTAGACAGTTCAGTTAACCTTTTTCTTCCGCGGTTGAAGCACGTTCACTACGTTTACGGATAAAGATGAGTTCAAGAAACTTACGCTCCTAGTCTGTCTAACACATAACTGAAATATCGACGGCTTTTGATATTCCCCAGGAAACACAAATACCGTTTTGTAAACAAAAAAACACGTCCTAATATAAACCTAACCGTTTGTTTACAATCACTATGACTCACAGTGTACTTCCAGTTTTGTAAAGACAGGTCTCAATGCATGATCGCCGTAACCCGTGTTTGTGGCCCGACACTCGATCAGTTTTCCGTGATGTAGCTTACTCAGCCGTGCAGACATTTCACTGGTGGCATCTTTACTGTTGGCATGGGAACAAATACAGTCAACAATATATGGAGTTAGTTTTACAGTGTAAGATGCCAGATAATGAAGTATTCTAGAGACTAGGTTTAAGATAACTTCAAAATAAACAATAAGGTCTGCATGGATGAGTACTGGTACACAAAATGGCAGATTTTACTGTACGATCCCAGACATGAACTGAACGTAACATTGAGTAAGAGTAACAGATTTCTTGTATTCAAATTAACTCAGCTGGTTTCAACCCAACCGACGTGGTCGAATAATGGAAACTCAGTCAAATGAAGCTCAAGGCACCAAGTTGAACTTTTGCTAACCCGGTTAAGATAAGCATTGGAACTGGTGTTTATCAGACCACCACAAGAAAGTTCGATGGTAATTGGAGGAGTACGCAGTATTGATGGAAGGAACAATTCTATTGAAGTCAATCAATAATCTTACAAGTTTATGGAGACAGTTTGAACCGCAATGAGATCAGCAAAATACGGGGAAAGAATGTTGTGTCACACCAGCGACTTCAGTATGTTACTTTGGTAAATTTGTGTCAGTCATTAGACTACTGCTAAGTAAGTGTTCACTCAAGAACCAAAAACGAACCATAACTAAAATAAATGTACAACGAAATATAACTGAACTGCCAGAACTACGCGAATCGAACTCGGACCAAATGAAATATTAAAGAGGTCAACTCGGGACAATAACAGCAAGAAAATAGTAACGCGTATGAACGAAGCCACTATAGGTTGAATCAAAGGAGACATACAGACCGAATTGAATATCACCGCTATATTCTTGGCACAGAGTATACTGGAAACTTTGGATTGAAGGCTTTTGTTAAATAGTGGGGCGTGATACAGGTACAAGATGGGATGTCTCATGTGTTCTATTGTACCCGTAGTTGTGATTGGTCGCCGAACTATAATCGTGTGTTGTGGTCCGGACAGTAGTGCTTTCAGTATATCGGTGTAAAAATAACCAACACGTTATTTTTGAGTATTTTTACTTGCTTAGTCATGGAACGATTTCATTCTAGTAGGTATAGACCATTACTTTCGTGATGTTTTCTTTTTATGTGAAAACGGTACTTCCTTCAACTGTGGGAGAAGTCACATAAATTAAACGTACCGTGGGTTGTACATGACCCATGGCTGATTATGAAAGCAGAACAACAAGTCCATTCCTATCACTTGAGCTGAGTTGTCAGACTGTTATAATTTTCGTAATAATCTACTTCATACGTTCCTTAATCATAAACGCGTTACCAGTGTAAAAAAAAATACAACGCAACTAGTCTCAGCCGAACTACAAGAAACTAACAAGTCGATGCGGATCTCATGTGAAAGGTGTAGCTAAACCTGAGACGAACCAAAAGTGACAATCATTTATTTCTGACCGCATACAGTTGATTAAAGAAAGAGAGCTGCAATGTTTTCAACAATTCATTGCTTCTGACAGTATTCCTCACGTTGTGGAAATAGTTGCACCAGTAAAACAGAACGTTCACGAGATCGAAGTTACATGCCAAAGTATGGAGACGACATACCAGCTACCGAATTACTTTCAATCTGGAATAAATATCATATCTTCCACTATAAGACATTCTGACCAAAATTCACCAAGCAATTGTTGAAACGTCTTGATGAATGCTCACAATTCACAAAGGTCTTACTAATCAACCCTGAACAGTTCATATTGAGCACTAAAAACAACCGATTTTGAATGGTAGCTTGCAATGGATTCAACTATGTCTATCTATCACAGACGACGGTGATCTGTACGTTTTCCATTTTGTTTAAGCTGCCCCATCAGTTACACGCTAATCATATATTCACAGTCGGTTAGACTGTGTGAAATGAAATCATACAGCAACGTTTCCCCCCCCCCCCGGTTACCCTGGTAGAAGAAGGTCAGCCACTGGCTAATTGTCTCGGATGATACAAAACCGCATAAAGATGGTTTTCTGCTACTTAACCTTCATTACGTTTGAAATCATTCGTTTGCTTAAATCCGGCTAAATGCATTAACCGTTTTAGTCTCGACTAATTCTGGAATAACTTGTCTGGTATCAAACAAACGCAGGTATGCTGTTGTTTCGAAGTCTGATTTGTTTGAAATATCAAGATTAGCGTGCAAAACTTCTAGGGTAAATCTCCAATCGAACAATTACTTCCTTCATTCTGGATTGAAGTCACATTACCCAGTGTAGAGATTTGGACATTCAAACCGATAAATTTAAAAGACAAGGCTATGCCATTATTTGGCACGGAACTAATGTTTTTGAACATTATTGGGAGAAGCACGCGCACAATCAGAACGTGGTGTAATGTCCCTCGATAGGTTACGTTGACCAAATCAAATTCAAATTATCATAGGCTTATTACAACTGGATTATAATAAATGATATATTCTGTTTTACAAAACCAAACGTGTAGCATACTCAAACGTACACATGATGATCATATTTATGAGGTCAAAATAATTGACATTCCATGGTTACGTAGAACGTTAAACCTTTGAACAAAAACCATTCTTGACGATAACTACGTAAGGGACAATTTCCGACAACAACATCATTTATCGATTATATGCACTGTCCAGCAAAAAATGATGCTTTTCAATGAGCATGCTTCCGGCAGAAAAAAACATGTTCAACCGTAACCTGCTTTGAACAGAGTAGCTTCTAACATTCATCATGTGTATTTAAATAGCTGCTGTGTTAACAACGATATTAGCGTCTTCATATCTTACCCGATATATGTCCAATGCACTGTGTTCCATTCATTGACCCGATTGACCTAAGTCTTCATTGTCATAGTTCTATTCAACAGCGTGAGTCACTCAGTTCCAAACTAGGTTAATTGGGTTAAAAGCTAGTGCAAGTTACGACTATAGTAAGTTTTGAGTTCTCATGCTAGTAGTATGTTCTTCACAGATCGACATGCAACGTTATGTTAGTTTTATGCAAGATTCAATCATTGGGGTAATCGGTCACGTGTATTTGAGAATTATAAAGTCGCTTTTTCTGTTTGTCCAAATTACACCATACATACGAATAAACTTACGACTGCCTTGGACAACCGGTAAAGTCACGAGTGGTCTAAATCGACCATGATTGCTTCAGTACACCCAAATACGTTGATTTTGTATGAAGAACATAATCACTATGACTGAGATCAAGGTCAGCATTTAGTCGTTTCCGTTAGTAGTGCAAAACGATATGGGTGCCTGACACCCATTTTGATCCGATGGATCTTTCTGATTGTGGCTCGGATGGAACAGAAGAACAAAACTAAGCCATGCTGATCAGTTTCAGTTTAAATCACTGCAGCAAGCGCTGATCACCTCATCAGGCAATGAATTCCCTTTATTTGCTATCTCTCTAGTGTCTAATGTCTCAAGGGTCGGATACAGCGATATTCACCTTCTTATTCTTCATGGATTAGGAAATATCTTCAAAAGAGATTATGACGCACCAGTTCTAATTATCAGTCGACATAATATACTTCTCGGTTAACTCAGCGTAGCAATGACAACCAACCCAATCAATCAAAACAGTACACGTCTGGTGCCAAGTCACCGAAATAACGTGAACGAAATTTGCGACTGGACTATGGGCACTAGAAACAAAATTGTACTCTTGCAAACAGTTGGTTCCTCTACTTCGCTAGTGGTCACTAGGACTAACTGTTTGCAAAAACCTTTCTCAGCTCCTTCTGAGGCCGTGGTGGATGCTTTCTCATTTGCAGAACGATCACAGAACGGCTGATGAATTTCAGCCAATAGGAAACGGTAAATGCAACAGCTAAGGACACTAAAGTTGTGCCCTTTTTATTCCCCCTACTCTAGCAGAAGGCCATCGAAATCTGAAACTTGTTACGGTAGTTTTAAAGTGACGATTGGAGTTCAGAAAATCTCTGAAGAAACGGTATCAGCCCAAGTGCCATCTCTGGTAAAAGGCATAAACAGATTCACAACTACTAAGAAGGATTGGCTGACCCGTTCACAATTCAAAGCGGAAATACATTTTGATGCAGTCATGCAAGGTTTCGAGGCAAAGCCTCGTTTTGATATGATGAAGAAACTTATGACAAGGACAGAATAATGACTGTGTTAGCTTCACTGTTGAAAGTGAGAAGTTGACGCTATTTCCAATAGAACTTAAACGATCGAAGTGTATTAACAAAGCATTTCCTCTAAATAACTCAATGCTACCAGGGTACATGAGCATAAGAAGAGGTCGGTTTTGTTTAATAACCATTATGTCACAAGTGAACTCCATGTAAGTAGTCATGTAAGACATGCTCCTGCGAACCCAACCATGATCTCAACTATTTGATCGTACAATTCAGGAATGGGTAGAGATTTTGCGCGGATATCCGGAAAACGTTTGCAAATAAGCATTATATCCACCAGGAGAACAATGATACCAACCAATACGTAAGTACCCAAACCATAACATCTACATACTGGTCTTCATGAGGGGGAGGTTCAATTTTGACCATCAAGTCGGGGTTTTCACAAAAGCGAAATGACACCGTCTAGATAAGCCTGGAAGACAGCGTGGCTGAGGTTACACTTTGCTCTCTAGACTTTTAAACATAAAACCGTAAAAGTACGGGAACACAACCTGAGAGTGGACTACTATTCCAGTTGAATATTTTGCTTTATAGTTGATACGCTTCTTGTGACGGAAGACAAGACAATTCGTACCACTGAGCATCATTCAGCAATGAGCGCGCTAACGTATCAATACATGGTCGTAACACGAGTGTTTATCCGTCTGACCGATGTAAGGCTTTCTGCAACTGAAGAAAAACTGGCGAATTCAGTTATCACTAGGGGGCAAGTTGATCAACCAGGATATCAAAACAAATATTCTACATTGTAAACAAGACTCAGTGGGGAATCTGTTCGTCTCACTAATCTCCAAAATATAACTTTCGACTCAAAGATTGATGGGCGCTACTACAAAAATGGCTGTAGTGACTGGTGTATTTGAAACCAATTATAGTCGATTATCCTACCCGCAATGCACTGCTGAAAAATAGATGAACAAGATGGTTAGCAACGCCCAACCCACACGGATGCTGGAAGAAGTGTTTGTGTAACCTATACTTACAATGACCAAATAAACTACTCAACCGGGGTGAACGACGTTCAAGTGACTCTTGTTGAAAGCCGGCCTTTCATCCGGTCAATATTTCTCGCACGTTCTTACGGGTGACCTATCTTCGTCCATCCGGCTAAGCGCAATTTTGTGGATTTCCTTGGACTGAACAACAGACGCTAAAATAATTGATGATGGATCGAAATGTAGAAGGCAATCTGATGAGCGATAAATCTCCTTTACGAGGTTGGGTAGATAGCATGAGCATTCCCACTCTACAGCCCGATGATGATTCGGCGCATGTGCAAGTTACCACTTGATAACCTTGAAAGAGTGGGTTAACCTCACCTCGTTAATTGTTGTAACTAAAATCGTTCATTACACATACGGAACCATTGCTAACCTTTTCTAAGTCGAATGAAGGAATGAAGAAAACACGCGCGAAACGATGAAAAAGGATTAATCTATTTTAACAAAGATCACGTGAACAACGATTACCGAAAAACCATTAGTAACATCAAATCATAATTATTCACTCTTGGTAGATTTTACTCAACTAGCAGACACCTGCAGGCTTAAACAGGCCAGTCCAGTTTATGTCTAGTGTGTTTACTGGATCCAAGCCAACTGAATATTGCATATCGGTTTGCCTATTGTTTTATTGAATCTAATCCATTTCCCCCCTCTATTAACTGGAAAGCCTCTGATCAGTCATTTCACTAAATACAGAGGCAAGCACTTTATCTCAACTTAATCAATGTTTGACTGGCTTTAAATTACCTGATTCCATTGTCGTACTAGTAAAGAGCACAAAGCATTTATCAAATAATCCGCTCCAATACTTCCATTCCTTCAGTACTATTGCAATCGATGAGTCAGGGTAGACATATAACACTGTGATCCAAAAATGTACAACTCTTTTACATCATGGTAGCCGGAGCAACTTGTATACTGTCACCATTTTTACGTCCATTTTATGCTAGTCTTTGAAGCTGAGATGACCATTTTGTTTCTAATGGAATGCAAAATAGTAACGCTGGACAAATGCGGGAAATATTCTTTCCGATGTCATATTCTTGTGAGTTGAAACGAATCAATGTTTTAAGACAAAATATACACGTAAGATATTACTGTCTTCATGGGTTAATTATTTGGATCACAATGATAGTGCTATCAATTCCAGTTGGGGATTCCAACATCAAGAAATTTCACATGAGTTGAACTTACAGCATTCATTAAAACGGTTAAGTAATATATTGAAAAGTAGTCCGGTATTTTGGTTGGCAGCAAACGAACAGCAGTCATGATTCGTCACAGATTTTGGTTCCAGAAAGTGGACTTGTGTCCAAACCCAGATCCTGTTTAAAATACGCATTGGTGATGAATCCTAACAAGAACGGGTAACAGATTGAATATGGCTCACATAAAACATGACATGAATACGAAACCCACGAATGCTCAATTATGAGTAAGTTTTAGTTAAGATAAGTCAAACTTCATGCTGTTTAGAATACCTCAAAAAGGTATCATTGTTCAAATAAGGTTTCAGTATTGTGTCTAGGCAGACAGTAACGGAAGTGAAAAATTTACGTGGCAAACTTAACGTCATGGCTTGACGCATCATAGAACAACAACCGAACACCTAGTTTGTATGGATTTTTATGAGACAACGTATGTCAAATTGAGTAGCGTATTTCGGTAGAATAACCAATAGGCTAACCGTGTGAGATAGGTTCCGGATGAACATTTCATACAATCCAAATATACATATACACACTTAGATTGTATTTGGAAGTATTTCAGCGGCAGATAACTAACTTCCTCACAAGTGTCACCCTCAAGTAGGCGGTTTCTCCACTGGTTTTATCGTCATATCCTGCTGAGTTACAATGACGACTGCAGAGCCAATCCGGTTATGAACACACGATGAGGGAAAGATACGCTTAGTTCAAAGCGCCTTGACGAGCCACAGGGTGCTTCTCTTTGTGATGAAGAATGAGAAGCTGATTATCTTGGTAACGTCCGCTTTGGATAAGTGCTTAGTACTGAGCAAGGGATGGATTTGGGTCATACGAAAAATACTTCCAGCTGAGATGTTCATCAGAATGACCGGAAGCAGGTTAATATGCACCTTATTGTAATCATCGTCATCAACACCATGAAGGGTGGTAACTCATGACACGTGACCTCTTCATTCATCTTCATCCTTCTGCACCGTGACAACGGCAGCTGAGATGTAAGTCAACCCGTCAATTCATGCCGACCTCTTTTTTCCCCTGCGATATGTTAGCGTCTGTTTTGGCAATCGTTATGCTTTGTTTTGAATTCAGTGCCATTTAAGTTTGTCCATTCTTTGTGAAACTCTAAGATAACCTCCACGCTAAGTTAACTGTAAAGTGAACACTGTTCACAATCGATCACAGCTTTCGCGCTCCCATAGACAATTCAATCAGTTCGTTCTAAGAGAAAGCACTAGACTGGAGCTTCACTCTTGTTAGAGGTCGCCAATGGTTAGCAAAAATGTTTATGGGAACACAAGAACTGCGACCAACTGTGACTGATGTTCAACTTACCGCAGCCAAAATCCTGTACCATTTATTCGTAATTACAATATCACACAACAACGTCAACGATATTTCTGATCTCAGTCTGTCGAGAAGCTCTAACCACGAGGCCATTGAATGTAGTTAACTGGAGAATGGCTGTGTTTTCTTTCGAGGCGATCTTGGCACTCTGAGCTTAACTCAAAAACATGTAGGGCTGAGTGTTCGGAAACATTGCGGTGAGTGTTTCTTTTTAAAAGCAAGTGACTGAAAATTTAGCAAGAATTCGAAAGTCGTAGACAGTTGTGGGTGACGTTCAATTCTTGTCAAACAAAATTTTCAGTAGGTTAGTTTGTTTATATGTGAAACGAACGTGTGTCTCATCGGACAGCTAGAAATACGTCTATTCCTCATGGTTGTAGGGTCAAAATCGACCCGTCAAGCATGGAATCAACCATAAGTAACATATGTTTCAAGTAACAACTACGTCTGGAATATGCGGCTCTAAATTGAGAATATAGCTGATGATACTTTTCGGAAAAACTAACGTATACAAGTGGTGTTGTGCTTGATACATGAGTTCACAAGACACAGTATAATGACCCGTATGTTTTCACAACATTCTACTTGATCCATTGGACACCAAAATGAACGCTCACGGTTATACGTATATTAAACAGAATGAGGGTTTTAACTGTAATTTCGAAGAGGAGGGAAGAAAGGATTATTTCAACGAAATTCGCGATTGTAAATGCCACGACACTTGTGACCTGCTGTCCGAAAAAAAGTCAGAACGTAGTCATGATAAGCCAATAGTGCAAAGATGCGGTTAGTAGCGGCAGAGAGGACGAAAACTCAACCGTCATCTTAAACTGCAAAGTGAACTAAGGGGATTCTACAACATTAATCGTTTCGTCCGCTTACATTGTTGTCTCTGTAGGTCAATGACCTGTGCTTGTAATGTACTTTAATAAAATTTATACATGTTATGAATCATACCAAATTATTGCCAGTTCTGAAATTAATACCAACTGGTATCTCATAACTGTAAGTTATAGGTATCGACCATGTGGAGTACACAAAGGGTTAAAAGCAAGGTAATGCAGAAAAAACAATTATATCGACTACAACAAGCTGGTGCCAGGACGCGACTCGCTGTTTCACTTTCACAAATTGACTTGATCGTGCGAACAGCCATGCGAGAACATTTCAAACAAACGACAATCGGTTACAAAAAATACATTAAACCAAATGTGAGTCATCTGGTGTATTGAACGTCGGACAGCATTATACACTTTGACAGTTTGAACAACATACACCTAGGCCGTAAAACTGCTGCCTTGTAGCTGCGGTTGATTAATTTGACATGCCGAACAGACATAGTGGTAGTGATTACCATGTGCTATAACCACGACCAATTCTGCCCCCAAGTTTCACAAGGTCACTTTAAACCGAAGAAAACAAACTAAGAAAAACCAGACCATTGCTGTTGAAGACAAAATTGACCTATTAGTGCGGTAGTGATGCGGCTGTGCACAACTTTCACACATAGAGTCGGTTGAACTATTTGGTTTGGTCGGACGGTTTGTTTTGCAGTTGTGTTTTTAGTCCCATCAACTAGGTCTGAAACGCAACCAAGGTTGTTATACACATAATGGTAATTAGCCATCTATGATTTACTGACGCCGATAAACATGATCCATAACGTTGCCACGAGCTCATCTATCCTTTTCCACACAAGTTCAAATGTCAGCCGAGCTATCTGCGTTTGTCAGTAGACATAAGAAGCAAAATTTCGTTGTCTCGATCTAAAGATCAATCCAGTGCCAAGTTAACTACTGGTGGTCATTGGGTGAATTGTCAGAGTTGGTTGCACACCCACCTACACGCATGCCTGCTGGCAACTCCCCTGTCTGGATTAGGTTCTTAATGGCCGGGATCATCAAACGTCGGCACACCTATGCCACTACAAGAAGTTGGCGAGCATCCACCGGCAGTTTCACACACACACACACACACACACACACACGCACATCTATGTCCGATGAAAACCTGAGAGAATAATATTTTTAAATTTAGGAACAGATGTCACTTTACTGCAGCCAGCCTTAGCTGGTCAACCAGATGTTAGGGTAAAATCAAATTTTCACTTTGAGAAAACAAAGTGATGTAGTTTCCAGCGAGCTACAAGGTCAAGACCGTGTTTAAAAAAACAGCTGAGAGCAAGGAATAGAGCGTTGACTAAAGAAAATCAAACCAAGGTGTACACTTCATTGAAGTTTTGCATTATAACACGAGATAAATCGTAGGCTGTGACTAAATGATCAAGATGAATCAAAACCATGAGATGCAAGACTGCTCGTGAAATTGTGAAGATGTCTTTCCTCAATGAGTGCACACAACAAGGTCGATATCCGTATCAGTTCGTCTGGCTCTTAAAGAAGGACAAACTGAAAGTGACCAACAATGATCTCAGACGTATTGTGACTGCTCACAATGAAACTGCTCAAATGCGACTGGTTACTTTGCGTCAGACACATTGCCGTCTTTTATCCGTCGTCGAAAGCATGATACTTTGCTGTCATATCACTTTTACACTGTTCTGCAAGAAAATCATCGATCGTACAAAGAGGACCTATATCAATCGGTTGCGAAAGTCACGTACTAAGCAAGGTGAGGAGCCACTTCCATCGGATTCCGGTACAGTTGAATTCACTGCAACTGGAAGCGTTAGCTTTAGGTCTTGGTTGTAAAATAGCATCACGTAAGCCTGATTGCATTTGCACTGAAGCCCAGTTTGAAAATCTTGTTGCTCAATTGTATGATCTTCGACCAACTAGTGCTGACAACCTAGATCGGTTAAAGACTAAGTTCACCGATATAGCTTATGGATTTATCACGACTCCGAGTAATAGCCGGTGTGCATTCACGAGGCAACACCTATAATCGTTAAGAGAGCTTAAGTCAAAAAACGTAGTTTTACTTAAGCCGGACAAGGGCTCTGGGGCTGTCGTTCTAGACAAAGATGTGTATGTACAGAAGATGTTGTCGACATTAGATGACAAAACAAAGTTTCAGCGAATAGAGAAGGTGGATAATGTCACCGAAATAGAAGATCGCGTAGGACGACATCTTCAGCTGCTCTTACAGTTGAAGATTATTGATGAAGTAACGTATAAATCTCTTAAGCCATGTGGATCGTCAACATCCCAACTTTACGGCCTACCAAAGACGCACAAACCTGGGATGCCACTTAGGCCAATTTTGGCAATGACGAACTCCCCTTACCATAAATTGGCACGCTGGTTAGTCGCTACTTTAATCCCATTAAGACAAAATGTGCAGGTACATTCCATTAAGGTTTCTTTTGAATTGGTCAGTGACTAGGACAAAATCAATATTGCTAATGAACTGATGTGTTCTGCAGATGTTCAGCCACTGTTCACAAATGTTTCGCTACACGAAACGATTGACTATATTTGTGAGCTTGTTGAAATGAGTCACACTTCGTTGCCACTTCCGACTGACATATTGAGGGAAACTTTGCTGCTCTGTGCCGAGGATGTCAGTTTTCGTTTTCTCGAACAATCCTACCGTCAATTAGACGGAGTAATCATGGGAAGTCCACTGGGTCTCATCTTAGCAGAATTTTTTATGATAAAAATTGAGCAACAGCTAGCTACGGAGATAGGAATTTTGTCATATTACAAGCGTTACGTCGACGACACATCAATATTCAGTCGATCTAAACAGGTGATAGATAACCTGGTGCAACGTGAAAATAGTTGTCACCCTAACTTGAAGGTTACTTGTGAATTTGAGGTCAACAACTGTCTGCTATTTCTAGATATACTCATAAGTCGTCGAGAAGATGGTTCGGTTAAAAGAACTGTCTATAGGAAATCTAGGTGGTTCGGTCAATGCTTAAACTTCATCAGCTTCACACCGGTCCAACATTAACGAACATTAGTGAATACGCTTTTTACACGCACGAGGCGAATATGTACATATGATAGTCTTGCGGACGAACTAAACCTGATTATTTCTGTCCTATAGTCAAATGGTTACCCCAGAAAGTTCATAGACAGGCACAGTAGACAAAAAGTACCGTCCGAAGAGGTGGTCACTGTAGAGGAAATGAAGGTCGACATAGAGCTGCCTTTTAAGGGTGATTATATCATGCACCAAACAACACAACGGTTGAGAGATTCAATTAAGCGAACTTTCAATGCAGCTGAACTCCGTGTAATCGCTCGAACTCAGAAGTTACCGGTGGCTTCATTCAGAGGAGATCAGCTTATCAGTGCCACTTCACATCGTATTTACCAATTTGTATGAAACTGCGGAGAAAGTTACATAGGCAGAACCGAGAGACGCATGAGGTCCAGAATGAAGGAACATCTACCTAAGTGGGTCCTGAAGTCCGTGTTGCCGGAGAATGGAAGTGCTGTTGAAACGTGTAAACAGCCAGCATCCGCAGTCACTAGACACGTCCTGACCACTGGTCACGTTATCAATAAATCTTGTGCATTCAGAGTCCTGTTACGTCATTCTAACCCAAGATTCTTACGGTTTGCCGAAGCAGTCGCAATTACCCGACTCAAGCCAGCTCTCTGTGTTCAGAAACAACTGTTCGTGAACTTGACCCTGCCGTGGATTTAATGACCTATCTTACCCTGCTTATTGATTATCCACCCCTCTAGGTTTCGCTATAAAAAACGCACCCGTGTAATTGTAAATTTGACGATGACGAGTCAATACAAAATGCTTGCATCTACCAATGTTTGTGTTCTAACTGCTTTGTTCAAAACCAATGAAGCTGAAAATAGCTACTTGCAGGCACTCAGCCTCAGTTACTATCAGCGAAGTAGACGAATAAGGTATGTTTAATCTGAAACGCGCACTCCGAGCTACTCGGGCCCACAATCCGTGAATAACTGTCTCAATGATAATGCAAAAACTTGCCCACTGGACGACGGGTTTCAGGAGAACTACAAGTGGCTGATCGACTTCAACTTACGAGAAAGAGAATTGCGACAGATATACGAAGTGTTAGTTACTCGCATGTTTGAAAACATTCTCGTCCGGACGGATGCCAATACACATATAGGTTACCAAAGGCGGCTTGCGCTGAACCGCTTGAGATTCTGTTCACACATTTCGTATTTGGTATGAACCCAAAGGAGAGCGTAAATTGTGTGAGACTGCTCACCGGTCTAGTCCAAGCCGGAATACAAGCAAACACGATCACCTTGCTTACTTCCAATCCTGCGAATACACATGCACGTATATGCACACAAAACCTGTATTTATATTTTACCAAGTCGGGATATCGTCTTTCGTACACTCACAGTCTTGGAAAGTTGACTGATGGGGTAATTTTATTAGTCAGATTTCCAGTGAATCCGGCACGAAACACATTCATTTGTCCAGTCCGATCGGCCTCCAGTTGTATGGGTACACCATCGATAGACCAGGACAAATGGGCTCCGGGTTTGCCATGTTGCGCGACACATCGCAGGACCAACACAGCACCGTCATCCACGGTAGCTGGTGTGGATGCACCCACTTCGACTTCCGGACCTTTACCCTCTTTGGTAACTTGGATCAACCTTGGTGCTTCGGAAGGAACTAAAATAGATTGGAACAGTGGACCATTATTTAACGTATTTTCACATGGAGCACATTTTCAAGCTTTCGCCCTTAATGTCATAGTTGAAGGCTGCAACATTGACCTCATTATCTAAAATGAAGGATAGTTATGAACTAAGATACATGTATTTCGTCAAAAGCTTGATGAAGAATTGATATGTTTGGCTAACAGCATCCAACTGCAAACACTCATAATCTGGTGGAATTGATTCGTTCACACCATCCATCTTTGTTTCTCCATTGTGTTTCCGCGGTTTATGTACAACGTATTTCTCTCTCTTCAAACAGCGTGTCAGACTTACCCCAACTGAATTAAAAACATTACTGTATTCTTTTGTTCCAACCCTAACCGACAAACCTAGCGACCAATTCAAACATGATCTCATTTCTTCACATTTGCCACCATACACCATTAAGTGTGAAGATGTGCCACGGTATACAATATGTGAATTACCCTTTAATTCAGTCGAAAGATATAAAGTGGCCACCATCACTCGCAATCTCAAATAGAGACCACATAAAAATGACTGATCACTGGGCTTGTCGTGAGTGAACATATTACATGTGTCTACTGTCCACGTCAGGTGGCCAGTACGCCATACTTCACGACCTAGTTCAGACGTGTGGCCTGGATACATGTACTCTACATATTTGGACTTCTAGCTAGATGTAATATTGGTGTTTTGGTACTGGACATGACTGTTTATTTCATGAAAAGTTTACAGTGGTAACGACCGCGATAGTAGAAATTTTAATCGAGCTAATTTTCCCCTAAACTTCATTTTCAAATCACCCTTCTACGACCAGTTCTATCCTTGCTGATGCTCATCAAGTAGAGGTAACTGAACTAAAATTCTAACCGACAATCTTCGTGTCAGTTCATTAGACTCGACTTCGGTTGTCTGTTAATTCTTGAAGCGCCGTAACATAGCAGAAACTTCGCATGGAACATGAGCAATAAAACATGTTCAGCACAATAAAATACCACTTCATTTACGTGCGTTTATTTCACTAACAGCGAAGTGCAAACACAATGCATCCTAGTTCTGTATTCAACAAGGCGGATACTGGGCGTTAGAATTAAGGTGTCACAGATCGCGAGCGATAGTTGGAGCGAAAACTTCCAACACACCATTTACGAACGTTTCGGTTAATACTGGGCACTCCCTAATGACCTCTGGGATCATCATAACCAGGTTCATCCTGTGACTTTCACCTTAATCCAGGGGTTATCGTTTTTCAACTGATACGTTTACGTGGTCATCACATGTGAGCATATTATATTTCCATGTTTGACTGGAAATCGTAGGAACCAGGTACAGAGTAGAAACGATGATGACCACAGGCTAGAGGAATCGTCAGTAAGCACCAACAAGGCAAAGTTATTCTGAATACTGAGCACTAAAAACGTGTTTTCAACGGTTCAATACAATGATAAGAGAGAGTGAGTCATCGAAAATAGGTTTGTCATGTTTTGTGTTTCTATCTAGCCAAAATCACGATGAGTCTGAATTACAGTTAACAAAGTTCATTACTGGTGAGTAGTAGAGGATTTTTATTTTCATATAGATTGAACATCACCCAAAATTGATCGCAGCTGTCGCATTCCCATAGACTATCCAGTCGGCTCCATTCGAAGAGAAGCACCAGACTCGAGTTTCGTTCTCATTAGAGCTCGTCAGTAATGCATATCCTTGCCACTGCCGGAACTAGAACCACGGCCACGCTGTTCATGAGGCAACCGTGTTTCTGGGATTTCAACTTAGACAGAAGTCCTAGTCGATGGATCATCGAATGGAGTTAACAGACAGTAAATGTCTCCTATCGAGGCGATCGGGCAACCTGATCATTACTCACGAGCGAAAGTGGTTAAGCGTTCGCATATGGTAATTCGGTCGTGTCTAATGTGACGTCAAGGGCGTAGTGGTCAACGCGGTTGTCTCATTAAAATGTGACCGGAGTTCTAGTCCTGGCAGTGGCAAGGATATGCATTACTGACGAGCTCGAATGAGAGCGAAACTCGAGTCTAGTGCTTCTTTTCGAAATGAGTCGACTGGAAAGTCTATGGGAACGCGACAGCTGCGATCAATTGTGAGTGATGCTCAATCTATATGAAAATTCATTACATTAAAGCTCACGTTTGATTAGGAATCTTACACAGAACATCTTTTAAATATGATCGTGTTTTATCTGTTAATCTGTCTGCAATCAGAATACGAAAAGATTAGAGTTTAATCAACCATTTCTAAGTCATAGCGTGTGAATGCATACATACATACAGCCTTGAAAATGAGCTAACTGGCTAATAACCAAAAATCATGTTTCTTTCAAATAGGAAATAACGATTCTTAGCTTCCAGTTGTGTTTGCCTATCTGCTCATCAGTAATCTGTACTGGTGTCAGCGAGACGTGTACGTTTTTCGACACTCTCGAGATCCCACACTGTGGCCATGAGTGCGTCATCACTTGTTTCGAAACAATACTAGAATTACTAGAGAATGACCGCGAATTTGGTTGAATTAACCTGAGCATAACACAGAATTGATAATAGCCTTCGCATTCACACACACAATTCAGCCAATCCACTTCAAGAAGCATTATCCACGTGTTTCTCTCTTAATAGATCTCGTCAGCAGTTCAGATCCTGAGCACGAGTGGGACTTAAAGGTTCATGAGGTAACCCTATTGAAAACTGCGCCACTGACCATTTACCTTATATTAAACAAGACCAAAATAATCGCACCCAAACGATCAACCACTTTCGATTGTGAGCAACGCTCAGTTGGCTCGGTATTCCCAATCGGAGACACGGTTATGTCTTCTTGATTCTGGTCAGTAATGCATTTATTCCGTCAGTTGAGTGAAGTCGAAACCTCCGATTCTATTAGATCTGCCGAACAATATTCAGTCTAGTGCCACTTGTCAAAAGTGGTTGACTGGAAAGTCAATTTGTATGTAGAAGATGCAATCAAATGCAAGTGGCATTAAATTTAAATAGTAACGTTTTTATTTTTTCTCCTCTGGCTATTTGATAATTAAACTGTTAATTCAAATCGACAATACTACGACCAGTTTTTGGCTTAGCTGAAGCAGTATTTCACCTCATAAGGAGTTGAAGTGTTTTTCGAAGAAGAATTTAAACGAATTAGTCCGAAATGGAAGTAATCATACAACAAATGTATACTTTGGGTCCTGAGTCATCAGTTATCTATGAGACGTAATATGTACTCTTAGTGAAAAACTATGGACCTACCTTGAACCGTCAGCACAGCTACTTGACTTAGGTACTGCTGTTTCATATAATTCACCTGACAAACATAGGAACCTTCGTCAGACAATTCCACATTCGTAATCTGCAAATCGTATTGACCTTGAAAATGAGAAGGAAAATGTGGAACTTGTAGAGTTGGTAGACCAGTGGACGATATGTTGTATATTTTAATTTTTATCATTTCTAAAAGCTCAAGTTTATTATCCACAAAGAATCGACAGAGCCCTGAAACATAACCACAAATCACAATAGAAAAAATCATTGACACGATGAGCTGAGTACAGTTAATTATTCATCACATACCTTCCTTCAAATTATACGGCAAATCATATCGTGAATTGGGATATCTGGAACTTCGTCCATATTCCTGAATATCTTCACGACTGCTACCAATACCGAAGTCGTTCTTGGACCAATAAACTTGAGCACCCGTTCCTGATTGCGGATCCACCAGATTTCGAACACGGCATTGTAACCGGACTGTGCTGTTTAACGTGACGGCCTGACTGTCCGGATGTAGCTGAATAACTTCCTCAGTACTAAGTTGATTCGAGAATGTGAACACTGGTAGCTGAACAACTGGAAATAGAAAATCGGAAAAGGTTTGGAATCAATAAATAGTACATTCAAGAATGGTGAGTAAAAAGATGTTTAGAATGTATTTATAACGCTTATATGACGATACTACTTATTATTAAAATGGTACTGTGACAGGTTTCTAGGTTTCAGAATAGTTGTTGTGATTTCAAAATACTTAAACGACAATTATGTTTACATTCTGTATGTCTTAAATAACTTGCCAATCAGTAAAATGTGATAAACCAAACAGATACGTCACTGACTGCATTGTTCAAAATGTGTCTTGGGAAATAAAGAACGATTGCATTTGCGTCTGTGAGTGAATTTGCAAAGTCGGTGGGAATTTAAGTCAGTCCAGACAGTAAGTCCTTAAATATTGTACACTCACTTCAAAAATTATACGGATGGTTATATACTGTTGCCAAATACGAACAACATTAACACGGAATTACAAGAGGTTGAACACAAACCTCTTTTCAATTATCGATTTATCAGAATTTGCTAAGTAACTCAGTGCATGTGTTCGGGGTTAGCAGTAAGCAAATCGTGGAATCCACGAAGTTTGTAACAGTATTCAACTGAATATCTCTTTTAATCACTAAGGTTACACCTTGTTAAAGCGATTTCCTATTGATTACCCACAGTTTTAAAGAGGGCTAGTGAGGAAGAGTATTAAACAATACTTGAAGGCTCCTAGGAAGAAGGTACTCTGAAGTGGCGTTTGGAGAACACGAATAAAGTGTACTATCGCACACTGTAGAAGAGTGCGCCACGCGGAAGTGGATCAAATATGACCTGACTATGTAGCTATCACTCAGGAGTAATGTAATATACATCCTAAATGCTTCGATCAAAGTATGTGTCGATTTCAGACAGTTAAGCTCATTGAATATTGAAATCACAACCAATAGACATCTCTGGCAACCTTTTAATAAACAAAACCCCTCACTAATCAAGGTGCCTTTTCTAACAACACTACTTGAGGTGGGGCAAAAGTTATCAAACGAACTAAGCATTTTTAAAACATACAAATCAAACATAAAATTGAAGAAGACTGTTGAAAATGCGGTGAACACTTTGTAATGGAAATGGAAAAAATAGAACGAAAGTTTTTTTATCGGCATCATCAAAAGCATTTGGTATATATTGAATAAAAGCGAAATACTAATTAGGATCTTAGTTTAGAAAGACCATAACGAGAAAAACAGAACAAATTTATTAAAGATCTGTAACGTTATTCCGTCTAATCTTTAAGGTCTCAGACTTATTAATAAAAACAGTAGTGCACAAACAAGATTCCGATAACCCATCACTGGTTTTGTAAAATTAGCCATACGTTATTACAACTAAAACCATTAAAAATAACCATATGCATAAAAAAACCTTTGCGCAATGTGGAGCACATTTGCAGTTGCTAGGTTTCCATTCTACGTTTTCAGCCACCATGGTGATCGAATAAACGATGTGATGACTGACAATACCAGTCGGTGGCAATTAGTTTAATTGACATAAGTTGTCAAATAACGATGTGTTCTTATACTGGAGCTTATCTAGTTGACTAAAATGTGGAGGTTAAAACATTTATTTCGTTCGTGAACAGTTAATGAACGATTCGATTCAAGGTGCAATTATTTACATGTGGTGGAGGGAACTATTGGATTCTGTGTCGCGGAACAACCGGTGACATTGATCAAGAAAAGCAATAACGTCTTGGATATTAGGTTTATGTTTTACAATATTTACGAAAAAGTAATGTAGGCAATATTGAGAATTTACATAGACAAACTGCGTTTACTATCGATTCAATTGTTGGTAGCGAGTATAATATATACAGTAATCACATTTACTCGGCCGTGAGGACAAACATGACCGTACATAACATGCATCCCGTCGAGTGAGTCAGTAAACCACGTTAAGAGAGCACAACGCTCGTATATGAACCTCATTACGTAACTAGTTCCACAGTGTAAGCTGGTGTTTAAAACTAGTTCAGGTGATAAACCATCAACGTAGGAGTTCTCCAAGAATTAAGCATTAAATACACCAAAGTCATAACTGAGTAGTTAGGATTTTCATACCAGGCTGCATGTCAGGGCGAAAAATGAGCAAAGAAAACTTTGTTTTATACCAAAGATAGGGTTTTGAGCATTGTAATGTTAGACAAGCCCAATTTATTGGGACTGGTTAGAGAGTTAGGGAGCCAAGAAATTCTTGTGATAAAATGTTCATTTATATTACAAATAAAGGGCAACTATCATTATTCCAGTATTCTACGATCACATAAAAAAACGGTTACAACTTTTGGACTCTTTTGCAAACGAGATTTGGCTGAGAGTTATACTCCTCCTAGTTGTACACCATTCAAGAAGAAAACTCTAACTGATATCAATGCTGCTTGTCTGTTAGTGGCAAAGTATTCTAAGGTTTTTGTATAAATTGAAAACGACTCAATATTGATTGCTGCTGTCGAATTCCCATAGACATTCCAGCCGACTCATTTTGAAAAGAAGCACCAAAATGTCCAACTATTCATCAGTAATCGAAATACCGCTCAACAAGTCAATGATTTCTGTCATTTCTACTTGGAGAGAAGTCCTAGTCAAGGGGTCATCGATTGGAGTTAACAGACAGTAACTGTGTCTTCTCTCCAGGCGATCAAGCAACCTGATCATTACTCACAAGCGAAAGTGGTTGAGCGTTCACATATGATAATTTGGTCGTGCCTAACGTGAGGTCAATGGCGCAGTGGTAAACACGGTTGCCTCATGAACAGCGTGTCCTGGGTTCTTGTCCTGGCAGTGGCAATGATATGCACTACTCATGAGCTCTAATGAGAGCGAAACTCAAGCTTAGTGCTTCTTTTCGAAAAGGGTCGACTGGAAAGTCTATAGGAATGCGGCAGCTGCTGTCAACTGTGAGTAATGTTCAATGAATATGAAAACCAAAATCTCATACTACTCATCATTAGTTCATGGCTGTCGATTGGTAATTCAAATCACTTTTTCCGTAAAGATTAGTTATTAAAACCATATGTTGGTGTTCCGTTGATTGTTGTTGGCTCTGACCAAGAAATGATTTTAAATTATGTTATTGACCTTCATGTCCACAAAAATAAAAATAACGAGCCAAAAACGCCAGTCAGTATTTTTAAAGTTGGATTTGATTAAATCAAGAAAATGCCTGTTTTGTGCAATCACCGACAGAACACTTATGGATTTAATCCTCAACTCCGTGCAGAGATATCTGATAACAAATAAGTTTGCTAGACTTCTGGGAGGGAGAAATTATGAACAGTGGCAAGCATGTAACTACAACAAGAAATGCCATCAGTTAAATATCCACGTCCACAGAAATCTATCGGGATATTTAAGTCCTCTGATGGACAGAAAGTTTTGTTACCATGAAAAGATAACAGAGCTGCGGATAAGCCAGACAAAGTTAGAACACTGCTTCACATAAATGAACAGGAAGGTTGTTACAGTAATCTATATTCTTCAGTAATACGAAAAACAGATGATGAAAGTTTTGGCAAGTTTGTGTCAGAACGTCAAGTGGTCGTCCATAATATGTGCATTTCAAGTGATCAAATATAGTACGTTATCTAAAGCCCATACACTAGAAATCATACAAGTAAATTGTAGGATCAGTACTCATAGGACTGTAGAAATTTGTTGCAGATGAAGATAAGTATATGACTTATGGGACAGAGTGACTAAGTGTCTGCTTTAAAGGTGTTCTAGATAAACTGCACTAAATTTGGCATTACGATTACGTAAACCCTAGTATTGACTGGGCTTGTGTGTAAGAGCATGAGACAAGAAGTGAACTGGACACAACGATGAGATATTATAACTTAAGTGTTCCATCTAATCTGATCAAAAATTAATTTTTTTGAGGGAGACCTATTTGAATAGTGTAGATGACTAAATGTTTCCAGTGAGTATTTAAAAAAGCTTCCACAAATCGGAACTTATGAATATTTTAAGGTTAAAATGTGCATTTTTACATGAGTATAAATGAGGCATGCAGAAAAAGAATTGAGAAAGAGTGAGTGTTTGAGGAAATATGAAATCATCGGTGAATGAGGTCCCGCCATTTGGTTTAATTCCAACCGAGTCACGAATGTACTACATGTGCATCTCTCGAAACGGTCAAATGTCATGTTCTAATCTACAGTCTTTGTGATCGACTAGTAAGACGAACTGTCAAAAATACAGAAGTCAAATCTGTTTCATGGTGGAATATATTGAGACTAATTCGAAAGTGATCAAGAGGGAGATTTAGTGGTGAAGCTTCATTTCGAACCATACAGACTTGTAACAGATTCAAAAATAAGACCAACGTAAGCCATTACACAAACTTGAATATAGTGGGGTCCCTCTCTGGTATAAGAGGACAGTGGTTGTCGTTGAAAGATTGTCACATGCATATCATACATTAAGAGCATTCTAAGCTTGTGTTACTCTTGGCAGTAAAGGAAAGAGTGCAACAACTGGAATATAGTTTATATTTATTGAACACGTTTCATTGTTGATTGAATGGTTTTTCAAAGCAAACAAACCAGCCACCAATAAATTGTTAGTCAAAATGGGCTATACTTGAATTAGTGCATGTAACTGGGATCATTGTGCACAAATAAGTAAGTAACATGACCATGTTGGAATGCCTAACCACAACAGAGTATGAAGATACAAGTATCAGTAATAACCAAGTGAACATCTACTTTTAGTTTCCTTCTTACTGTTTCTAGCATAATCACAAAACAGGAATGTGGTCATAATTCCCGTCCATGTACTCCTTGATAATGACTTTCAGCTTATTTGTAATGTGTTACACCTAGTGTGCCACAAATAATCACACAATAGTGAATGATTTTCTTAGTGTGAAATTGCTCTTGCACCGAAGTGGAAAATCGCTAGCTGTTATAATCATCAACGGATCATATGTTTCCTTTGAATTACGAGCTCTCAATCAGTCCAAAACATAGTGCTTGTAGGAAAAGTTAGACAACCCTAGTTATTATGCTTAAATTAGTTTATCGCCTGCTTCATTAATACGAAACGTGATATAATTGAAGTATGTGGAAGTCTTAAGTCTACCAATCATTCGCAACAAAACAAACCAGGGAGGGAACGATTTCACAAAGTGTAAGTAGCCGTAAATCTTATGTGGAAAATGACCAAATGCGAACACCTAAGGAACATGTGAGTAATTTCAATTCATCCACCTTCATTATCTCTTGTCAAGAGAATAAACTGAGGTTGTGTTGTTGATGAAATTACGTGTCAGGCCTCAGAAGATTGAACAGTATCTTCTCATTTCGAAATCGATCCATATCGTTTATACGTGTCTGTGAATGAATAATTTGGCTTGGAATTAATTTGTCTAACAATCGAGTTTCTTTTTGTTCCGATTGATCGACAACAGATGGTAAATATCTGTATGGATTCTGGAAAGAAGTTTGTCACTAAAAAACTGGGATTAAAATTTTTAAAACCGGAGTGAAATACATACTTGATATCTCTCACACAGAGAAACAAATCAACCGAAGCATTCATGCAAATGAGATGTGTACGATTGAATACATGTTACTGAAAATTTGAAGTAAAAATTTATTTTCTTGTCCGTTTGCTAACTCTGTATTCATTGCATAATTTATCCAAGTCACATATTTTCAGTGAAAATTAAACCTTATATATAGTCGAATCTTCGAAATAGGTTATATGTTCTATATATAGTTTCTTCCGTTCTTCCTAATAATACACAACTGAACTAGAACTGTAAATCAAAGGTCACCTTCTGAAGTATACATCCTAAATGTAGCCGAATGAGATTGTTTACAGCTTTACTATTCAGTATCAATGACTTATCAACCAGGACGTTCTAAACTGTTAGCCAAACAGAACTATGTGAGTGAAGGCAATGGAGGTAAATTGAAGCAATCGAAGTACCGTTACAAAATAACGTGTGTTGTCACTAACGTGCTAACATTTATTTGGCTAGGTCTTCAAACCTAAACTTCAAATCGGATTGAATGAATTCCTCGTCATTCCATTTATAGGACAAACCATACATCTACTAACACGAAATCACCCCGCCATACATCGGATAGATTATAAGCACAGGTAACATTTAATCTCCGCTGAGAAGCGAAATAACGCGATTGTTCTGTGTATGTCTCTTTAAATGACAGCTTGTGTCGCCTTAGATCAGACAATAACATTTCTTAAAGCACCTGTGCAGCTGTGAAACTTTGTTTAATAAAAGCATGGAATCCTGTACGAATAAACTGACTATGGAGTGTAATCTGACCAAACTATGAACAGAGAGACAAAGCTGATCCGCAGGAAACAGTATACGAAAGTCCAGCATAATTGCGATGCCCTGCCTGTTCAGTTGAACTCAGTGTGAATACGTTTCTAATAGTACAAATGTACTCCGTCGACCGACCGTACTCATGAGCGTTGGTAAGTATTGTTCTTTACAATAGCAACAGACAATGAGTTTTGGAACTTGATGATTGGACCAACTGCTGATAAAGTGTTTATGTCAAAGGTGTGAACAAACTGTTAGACCGTTGGATCAAACATTCAGCGGAATGGAGGATTTTGTAGATTAGAATTAGTTGTAGATACTATCGACAAAGAGGTTTTAGATACCCCTACAGTTCATTATGAACAATGCAATGGAATAATTGGATCCGGTTTTATTTTGCATAAGATTGGCTGCAGGCCAAATGTAAACGGTTAAGGACAAATCTCTTGCGCAATTAGCTACGATTGAACAACTGATACAGAAAAACAGATCTGTATAAGGATAGTATCCATTTCATGGGACAAAAGTGGGAAAAGAAGCAAAGTGGCTAGAAGATCCAGGTCCGAATGTCGTAGCCTGCAAATGTATATCCAAATGGAAGAACCAGTGAACTCATTTTGGTTGTTTATTTTAAACACTGATATGAACAAAGTTATTGTTTTTTATTCCGAGAGTCATGACGACCGTCAAAAGCAGACGATAATTATAGACAGTTACATTACCTGAGATGTGCAAGTGGGACTCGGGTGTCATTAGAACGCACTAAAAGCTGAAGATGTGTATAAATGTACCTACAAGCCAGACGATTTGTGCAAACAAGTTAACCTTGAAAAGGTGGAGAAAAAACCGACTCAAATTCTATAACAACATATGGAATGAAAGACAGAGACCTTCACTCGACGTACATCAAACAATTGTAAGTCATCCGACGATTTTTTATTTT
>JTDE01000177.1:214360-244756 GCA_014338405.1 Paragonimus skrjabini miyazakii | reverse complement strand
CTGTTATTCCATCTGCTCTCAAATATGAAGCTGAAGAGTTGCACTGGTATACGATAGATCAATTGCTAAAAAAGAGCTGCCAGTTGAGGCCAGACAAACAAAAATTTAGTCAGTAGGGTGAATTTGTAATGATACAGTTTGTTAAACGTAATTATCCACAAGTGTTTTTTCATCATTCTGACTCATGCAAAGTTCAACAAATTCTGTGAGGTTTCGTTCATGCCAGGTCAATTTTTTTCAGCTTCTTGAGTAGACAAGTTTGTAAAAGTGTAGGAACTACACTTTATTCATGTGTTTTAAAAAGCAATCCGGTTTGTGATCTACAGGCATTCTTCACATTTGTTTTACTGAGCAAGTTTGATAGTTTGAGAGAAAATATACACATCAGCACTGAATAAGATTCCATGAACCTTCGCAGTGTGATAGTGTATTGGTATCACAATGCATTAATCAAAGCAAAATCTTACGTCGATAAAAATTACTCCACCAGATGCAACAAACTGCTGTAAACATTTTGAGAATGAATAAAAAAATCAGCTAAACAAATAGAGTTCTTTACAATTTATGCACAGACAACTAGTTTGTATTATTCGTGTTCCAGACGTTATTCCACACAGCAATGAACGTGAACTACTTAATTCTGGAGTTAGTGTGGATGTATTATATGTGATGGAAATTATAAGGCTCAATTTATGACAAGTTAACTTGCCGTTAACTCCACTAATAGGATTATGGTAGTGCCATCTCTTGTATTTATCAGTAATACGCTATAATACCATTTATCTGTTCTCGTGAGACTAAATCCTTCTAGTCGCACGACTGATTTATACGGTTTAAGAGAGTTAACCAGTTTGGTTAGCCGTTGGGTTTTATAAAGTTCTGCACTCTGACTCACTCAGTGAGCTTGAGTCAATGGGTCACAAACAATTAGGTTTTCTTTACATAAAGCCCCAGACTGCAGTATGTACTTGAGAGGAAGCAGTAAAGTATGCTTCAAAGAGAGACGATGTCAAAACTAACCGTGATATCCCTGTTAAAATGTGATGAATGGTCTATGGAGTTCCGAAAACGTAGCAGAGAAAGCCGTTGAAAATTGAGCAACTCTGCCTGAGCCAAAGGGCTGAGGCTAACGCTTTCGGTTACTAGATGACTCAAGAATATTCTCATGGACAATCCATACCCAACAATCACACTGACTGTCTTAACTAATCTCTCTTTTCACCAAACCTGTCGTCAATATCTCTACGCTTTCAATATCACAAATTGTCTCTTGATACATTGCTACCCTCTCCCTTTCACATCCAACGTTTCTTAGAATAAAACTGCTCAGACATTTAACACACGCTCAGCGAATGATTAACGATAGTAATATTTGTGTATCGTGGAATAAGCGCTCAGGATAAAATCTTCGCCACTGCTCATTATGTTGAGACTTTGGTCTGTTTAGCCTTGGTATTTAAAAGGCTGTCATTTGAAAAACCGGGGTTTCCGAAACCCATGGAAGAAAATACATATTCACGTACCGATACACGTCATCATTCAAATAACGACTGATTAATGAGTGCATACTACTTGGGACTAACTTTTGCGTAAATATTGAAATGTTAACTTGCGATCACCAGTGGGTTGAATGCAGACCATGAATTTCAAAGCGGACAAAGTCAAGCTTATGTGTGCTCTTTTGAATTCTTCACGAATGCAACAGGGAAAAAAGAAACTGAGGTATGTCCTGACGAAATGCAGTTATATGATCCTGTCGATTAGCACATGTAAGAATTATCCTTCCATCACAGCATATCAGTAAACAATAATGGCTTTAGGCCTTCACGTTCCGATGGTCATTTTGACCACATTGGTTTTGCGAAGAAAGACATACTTGATTGATGATGAGCCCAATAAACATGTCACATGTGGTACATTTGATGGTTCAACGTGTTGAACTAACGGAGACACTGTACCACTTGTAGGCAACAGAAGCGCATTCTTTTGAATAGAGGGACGGTTTCTCCGAGATAAAATTCCATTAGCACCGCAACATGTGGCCAAATCTTAGTTGATCTCAACATTCGCATTCAGATGGACTTTTCAATCAGCTTCTTTGGAAAATGAACATAAAACATTAAAACAGTTATCAAGTTTGACTGATTCCGTCAGTTCACTTAGATTCAGCCTTAATGGTTGAGTAATCAGCTGGATGCAGCAGGAAAGCTATCATATCTTCTCTATAGATTATCAAGCAGTCTGAGCATAACTCACAAGAGAATGTGTCCTAACATCCGTATGTAGCCTGTTGGCGTCTAATTCGAAGTAACCGGTTTTCAAATAATAAGATGAACCGAAATTAAACTTTTTCTCCGTGACAGGAATATGATTAATTGTTGGGATCTAAAGCGGACAAGATCCGGGCCTGCATAGAAATAACTGAAAAGTCAAGCCAGATGCAAAAACCTTTAGCGGTTGTGGATGGTATTCAGTTTGTACAATCTTTACGTCGTAATAAGGCAGAAAACAACGTGCAGTGGTAACTGCTTTGCACTAATTTGTCACACCGATTGTGTATACCTCTGACAATAGGCTGGGGGTAGATTAGAACCTAAGCTCTTTCGTGTTAGTTTCAAACCGACCGTGACCTCAGCGTCTACATATCACCGTCTTTATTCTCAGTTAGCACGGCTATATCATGAAAAAGCAGACCAATATTCCGATCCCATTTCCAGATAACAAAACATCGTAATTTGAATGTCATTCAGTAGTAAAACAGTCCACGAGGCCAATATTGACTGCCTTCTGTGTTTCAATGGGGGAATTTCTGGTAGCATTATAATTACGTGAAGTGTTAACTTGCAGTAACTTATTTGACCTACCATTTAGCTGTATCGTGCCCAAAATACTCACGGAAATAACCCTTCTCATATATCCGCAAAACAGTCGATAAAGAGTTGTACATTTTAGGTCGCTAGTTCACGCATTCCACTGGTTTGTTTGCTTACATGTCACAAATCGACATACTGCTCTCTATTCCCACGCATATTATGCGGTTAGATAAATACGACCGTTCAATAGAAATGTATCTGAAAACACTTTGTTACGACAAAGTTTGTTCAACTATTTGTAAAATTCATTGTTTATTTAATAAAATAATGAAGCAACTCGTCAGTTATTTCGTCTAATTGTCAACATAACTTGCATTCAGCAAATCGTGTTTAAAAACAGTTGATTGGCAGAACTTCAAAACGTCATTAATCGCCTTCCGGTCACGCTGAAGAACCAAACTGGCTCTCTCACCTTGTTCTATGAATAATCCAAATAGTGTTGATGATAATTAAACATATACTTTTATCAGCTGTAACCTGAGCATTCATGTAGTATTTTAGCCAAAACCGGAAACTGTATTCAAGGTCAAGTCAATCTATGCTTGTTAACTGTTAAACAAACAACGATATTGATGTTATTTAAAATAGGTATCTCATATTTTTGTTTGATAGCAACAAAATCAGTGTCGTAGCATGTCGGTATCCTTTCTAGTGAAAACAAAAACAACACATTCAGAACAACTAATATAAAGTCTTTTTTTCTCCAAAGAAATTGATAGTCTAAAGTTACCAGACTAAGACCATAAGAATTTTTTTCCCGGAGTAAATTACAAAGGTGAGGCGGTAAAAGTAGTTGATATTGATTAGTGCTGAGAAAGAGTTGTCAAACAGATATGCGTTACTACTGCATCCGTTTATTGGTTATATCAGCCACTGCCGATAACGTTACTGTTCGGGTCACGAAACATATGTTATAAAAATTGGTAACAATAGACACCACGAATATATAACAAACCGACATAAGTACACAATAAGAAAGTCTACATCCAGTGACCTTTCAATGGTGATTGTGCTTCGTTTTCAGATTCAGTAATAATCAGAGGCAGGACAATCACAAGTAATTGGATTATCTTCTTGGTGTCCTTGCGGAGTATACTACTTCACAACAACCTGTAAAACGTGTGTTTTGTCGATAACACCACAAACAACAACGCCGCGTCAGTCTTATGCTTTCACGAATAATGATATGTAAACCTGAAACTGCTGTAAACCCAATACCTTGACACGAGTGTCTATATTTTGTGCAGAGATTGAAAAGCTGGAAATTGACAACATTGATAACAGTTTTTACAGCCTTTGTCTACATCTGATTATGACTTAACCGAATTCCATTCGTATTGCGCAAAGAAATGGTCCTACATTCCACGGCCGATTTCCATCCTGTCTGCATTTAACAGGTATGATCGTTGCGTTTGATTTTCATATTGACCGACGGACATCTTATTGTGTCGATCTACTCTAACTTACGATAACAAAAACACTAAATACCTAATACAGTTCTTTCAAATCACTGAGTAAGTTGACTGAATTCAGTGATTTCCAATCGATCCGGGATTTTTGAATAAAACTTATTGATTAGATGTAAACAGTTGATTTTCTCTACTGTAACAGCTAAAAACCTTCATATTACTCGTGTGTCGATCTACTCTAACTTACGATAACAAAAACACTAAATACCTAATACAGTTCTTTCAAATCACTGACTACGTTGACTGAATTCAGTGATTTCCAATCGATCCGGGATTTTTGAATAAAACTTATTGATTAGATGTAAACAGTTGATTTTCTCTACTGTAACAGCTAAAAACCTTCATATTACTCGTGAGTAATTGTGGCCAAACACATAAATATGATGATTCTATCGTGCTTAATATGAGGTCACTTGTGCGATTGTCAGTATGGTGATCTCAAGTGAATACGGATCGTGGAAAGGGTATGTACAATCGATGAGAGAACAAAACTCAGGTCTAGTGTCTCTCCCTAATACAAGTTGATTATGGAATTTGTCTCCAGGTGGAGGCTGCAATAAAAGGCGCGTGATATTCTATTTTCAAAAACCATCTCCAAAGCCATCAACTAGTAATCAGTGTACCTATCCTGTTAACCTCAATCATTCCTTTGTATAGGCGTTTTCTCCACATTCGCAAGTATAAGCAGCAGGACACAGATCCTGTGCATTAATCTTCGCATGCTCAACCGAAGAATTTCCCTTCTGCCTGTTAAATTTGATGAGCTATATTTGTTTGAGAGTGAGTTGGCTAAATGGTGACTTCAAACATATTTGTGTATGAATATCTACAGACTGCAACAAAGTCTAAGACGGTTCACTAGCGATGCATTCTGCATCTTGTTCTCTTTACTCAATTAATGGTTGACGGTGTGATCCAAATATAAGCACTATTTACTACTGTTGAATAGGAGTCCGAGACAACCGAGTCCTGGTCATCGATTGTGCGTCACTACTTTGAATTCGCGTCCCTGTTTGTTCCATCTGATCCTACCCAAACACGAACAAGTTGAAGCTGCCCTTTAGCAATGAGAAAAAAATCTGCAAACAAAATTTAACCACTAGTCACATATTCTATAGTGTTTAGCCACGAAAATGTCGTAGTGTAAAAGCTAGAACGTTAGCTAACATGACAAGATTGTTTTAAGGAAGCAGCATCGAACATCACATATTGTGTGACCTAACTGTAAAAACTTACTTTCACTCTAATCTAATCTTTCACAGTGTCTGTGAGCTAATTTACCTCACATATTCAATTACAGAACAACAGTTCAGTTATAATCGCGCAAGTCGGGACGAACTCTTGTCCACACAAACATATCCTGTTTCCGGAGAAACTCTTCCGTCGAGAAAAAAATAACTACACATGAACTGCAGTGATTGCATAACAACACAAGCTTCTTGTCAATAATACGGAAATTGTACACCCCGTCAATCTGCCTCGGCTCCTTTTTGGATCAGAAGAACGGAAAATGCACAGAAAAAAACTGACTCAGTAATTCATCTGCGCGTGTTAGCTCGTGTGCGCTAAGTAGACCTGTGTGTATTAATGTGGGAAACTTCTCATCGTGAGACTTTATTTACCCAAGTGACCGTTCAGGTAACGGTTGTCACCATTCGCGTTGTACTCACGAACACAAACGTCGAAGCGGTGTTGAGCACACAATCTAGAAGCCTCAACACACACGTGCACATACTTACAAACGTGCGAGAGAGAGAGAAAAAACTTGAATTAACAGGGGAATTTAGCGGACTCTACAGATTTACGGTAGACTTCCGGATCATGCCGAATAGCACAGGTCGTATGCAATTTTTTCCTCCAAAATTCACACCCACGATGAAAGAGGATGGGGGGGAGGAGGGACGAAGACAGTAGTTTGAAAAACACCGAATTCAAAGAATGCTGCTTTCTCAAGTTAATCATGAAAACATCATCGAACCAGCTAGGCATGTCCGAGCAGTTGTGAGTGGTTGTCAGGTCAGAATTGCTGAAATGAGCGAGTGACAGCCGAACGAAATCCGAGTGGAATTACAAGTGGCAATGTTAACTTCCTGTCTAAAAACTGAGTGCAATTCACGGTGTATCTGCTTAAGAGAATGTGAACGAAGTTATGATCCAGCTGTGGATGCGGCTTCTAGCAGATGACTGTGTGAGAAAAACATTCTTAAAAATGCAACCACATGGTGTGTTAAACGAAGTAGAAAACACGAATGAGCCTGTGAGTGAATGATTATATCGTGTTTTTAGGCTTACACCATTAGAGAACTGTGTACCACACCAAAGTATCCAACTATACAAAATGTACGATTTAAGGAATCTTAGTTCAAACGTAACCTCCCCAACGTTTTTGTTTATTACAACGGAATAGAATGTACATAAACAATAAACACACTGACTACAGATTATATGTTTGTGGACAGGAGTCAATAAAATTACTCTTCTGAATATCGGCAAATAGTTTCACTGTAGTTTGAGTAATGTTTACTGTTGTGCACTGACGAGTGTTCTTGAATGTTTCTAGTCATGTTTAGCCAGCATCACCTAACCAATAGACAAGCAAAGAAGGAGAACGCCTCACTCGTTTCCCTTGTCGATTTATCGTCAAGAAAGTGTACACTAGGCTCAACGTGTTGATGCGTTTATGTAGGTTATGGACTCACGTGTTAGACGCATTGGTGTTCGGCAAACTTATCTGGTCAGGTATAAAGACCGTTTGTTAAAGCAGTCCAAGTGGGCGTTAGACTCGGAGATTAGCTTAAGGTGTGTGACAAAATCCTTGCCCATTGGATAGTTACTAACAAAAGCGACTAAAAATGGATGAACTCTGAAGTAAAGTGAACCGTCAGAAAAGGTTATGTTACGTTAGAAAAACTTGTTCATGTGACAGTACGCCAAAAGTGGACAGTATCAAATGGTTTCTAATTAGGTTTGTCAAATTGTTTGCAATTTAGTCAGTAGTGCAAACGAAATGCCAGCATATAGTTTTCGAACTCTGAATAACTTACCATCATTGACTTCAAAAGGTTACAGTTTTTATTGTCCCTTCTTTCAGTATAAGGTCAGTGACAAACATGTATTTTGACCTGTTTTAAAATACTTAATATACAAACTAATGTGCTTTCGCCGTATCAGGTCTTCCATTTTGATTCTAGGTAAACAATATTGTATTTGGCACTGATTTTTTACTGGTTCTACTACTTATGAATACAAACCCTGTCAACCTATCTTCATGGTTCTTCTTGATAGCCTGTAGCCTTGTGTACAGGATGCAAAACCCACGTTTTGATTTAGTCTGTGTGTAAACACTGTAGATTGCAGAGATGTGGTCGAATAATTATGATCGTACGTGCCTGAGGTTTAATTGATTGATACCGATAGCTGGTGTTGTTAAGTTATGCACGTAGAATCGCGTACTTTGTTACGGCAGACCTGTTTTCCTGAGCTTATGTGCGTGTATTTTATGGTTCTGTTCTAGTGCTCCAGAGGGCAATCGAACTACAGCAGATGTGCCTGCTCTCAGTATCATAGTTTGATGCGACTGCAATCGACAGAAATGATCTGGTCATTTCGGACACAAAAGACTGATCACCGGAGAGCAGTTACTATAATGATTCTGGAAGCGGCATGGTGGAGCAGCATTATGCAGGATATATTGCTGGAACAGAGAAACAGAGGTAAAGCCAAGATGACCACTCGACGTCAGAGCTGTTATGTAGAATATTGAACGATCCGAACATCTAACAATTGTTAAACGTGATCCTCAGTATTACAGATTAGTTTGATAAAAATGGTAAACTCGTCAGGTTATCATTGTCAGAGCATATCCCTTTTTGAAGTTATTCTATTTCTTCTCATGATCAAATTGTTAGAACGGACGAGGATAGCTTTTGCAACGAAGATTATCTGTGTTAAGAGGTTCCAGACGTTGATGACCGCTTTACAGTGTTGAACAACAGCTTGGAACTGTGGGATAAAGCTCCTAATCTGTACAGATCGGACGAGCGCATCGCGCGTAAACTACATTGCCTTTGCTCAAACTTGTTACATCGGACAAGCAACCACCCACTCAAAGGGAGTAAATTTATTTGCTGTGGGCGTCATAGAAAATATCGATTACGTGCTCCATGAGGAGAATCGGTCAACCATCGTGTTAACATTTTATGCATGCTTCCAGATGTGACCTGCATCTGTTCGTCTGTTTCAATGCAATTCTAGAAAACTTGATATGCTGACGGTCTAAAGTCAAACCAATTGGCGATCGGTTAAAATGTGAGGAAGTGGACTGATGAATCATTATTTTACTTCATTAAACTGAATAACTGATATAAACATTCCAAAGATACAGGATGATGATGATGATGATGGTTAAGTCTAAATGCTGGGCTATATCTTAAAAAATTGAAGTGAGCTAATCAACAGGAGCCAGATGCTACATGCTTACTGTCTGTACATGATTTTAAACTACCGCTCTTAGCTCTTAAACGGTCATCATTGACTCTCAAACGATAGGAAATAATGTCGTGCCTGTTTGTAGGAACACAAGTCAGACTTATGACAAGTCAGTGTATAGCCGTCAGCAGCCGGTTCTATGTGCACAAAAACAACTGACTGTCAACCTTTGTTTACCGTGGGTTTGACCGTGAATGCCAATCACGATCCAGCCTGATTTGTACTTTTGACCGTTTCATTTAAGTCTTGTTTGGTTTTGTTTTCATGCTAGTTACACGTTTACGACTGATGAGAGTGTGCGAAATGAATTTATATCGTAATTTGTGTCTTCTGACTATTCTATTCAAATGTGGTAAATGTGTCGGTCGAATCAGTGCTGGCTTAGTGTTACAAACTTACATGACCATTTCTTGCACACTTATCTGCCTGGTTACATGGCTTCCTTTGATTCAACAAAATAGTGTCCGTCGAACAATGCGCATTTTGATGGTTTCTGGTACACGGTAATTACTTAGCAATGTGTACTATAATCCCAAATTACCTAAACCGGAGCAAACAGATTCATAAACTGCACACGCTTCAGTCACCAGATGATGATTTCGTAGTTTGTATACCCATGGGAAAACATTCCTGGACAGACAAGTAGACATACACGAAGCCTGGAGTACCGAGTTGGCAGCACGTGGAGGTCTGTGTTTTGAATTTGATGTGAGAAGACCGGGAAAACATCTGTTAAGCATGTGTTATTCTGGTTACTCTTTGCATTAGAAGAAAACACGTTTGGTGTATAGCTCGGGTTCATATGAACGGTTAATTATGGTTCTGATATGTTTTGGGTCATTTGTGTCTGAATTCGAATTGCACTTGTGCTACCAGTGTCTCAGTAGAAAACAATGGTTACGCTGAATAGACCCTCCAATATGTGTTGTACGCAGAAACTGCGGGCTCCGTAATTAAGAAAGCAAGCTTTCTCTGTTATAATTCTCAGTTCGCTGGTAACATCAAAGTGAAAACATTACATAGAGTGTACAGGTATGTTGTTAGTTTCCAATCCTATTTGGTGAATTGGTCGCCACTCATAGCTTCTAGCCATGAAGATCCTGGATAGAATCACATCGGGTATTAGGCAACTTTGGCGAGTAACAAATATCACAGTACAACCGTGAAACACCCCTCTGGTATTTTATCGAGCCTAGCTCACCCAGGAAGTAACAGCTGGCCAGTTGAATCGAACTCATTCTGGTTATACAATGGCCTCAGGACAAGCCACTGAGGTACAATAGTAGTACAACGCTTTGGAATGGTGAAGTCAAATCTGCACTCGAACGGGGCAGCATTCCGTAAACGATACAGTACGCTTCTCAAGGGAGTCCTGACTTTAGATAAGGCAATAGTCAAAGTGTTGTGTGATCCGTGGAACTTAGAACTGTTCCAGCACGCGTGATGCTGTTCTGTTGGAAGGCTTAAACTAATAAACAGAGTAACATCAAAAGGCTCTACCGTTTAATTACCAAAGCTTACATACGATATAAATCTTAGCATCATCTCATAATGTTTGAGCGGTTATCACAATACCTGTCTTGTTAAGAACCAGTATTAAGCATGAGCGACCGTATATTTAGAAGGATAGTACGAAATACTGTTGTGTTCAATGTGTCATGCCTGTTTGCATCATGCCCTTCGTCACAAACGAACATCACCATCAAAGAAAAAGTGTGTACCTTTGGAAAGAGTTTTATTTTGGAGAAATTAGTATGCATGGTTTAGCTATTTGGATAAAATTCCACGCAATTTGACAGTTGCATGAGTATTTCCACAACTTAGAGAATGGTCTGTCAAATAAACAAAATTGATGTGCACAGAAATGTAGAAAGTGAGTTGTAGTAATCTTACGAACTGACCGATACTTTCAGTTATACAAAACATAATCTAAATCATGTCTAGGTTAGGAGAGCAATTTTAAGTGTTAACCTTGTGGGGAACAACTATCAGAGATTAAGAGAGTATTTGTGTTTTCGAAACCGGCACTCTTCAAATAACAAGCCGACATCGATATACCTATCGTTTTATAGAACATTGTTTGTTTAACTTTGGTGTTATCATGCTACATGGTGTCGCTAACACAATCTCTTGAACTATGAACAACGAATCTTTCAATACAGAGCTCATATCCATTATGAATTAAACAAAAGCCAAGCAAGACATCAATTTTATCTGTTCACTTGTAGTAAGACGCAAAAGAAACATTGACTTATTTACTAAATAGCGTGAAAGTTCTTAGGCATTTTGACGTGCACCAGAAATAAACGCGGATAGTTATATCAACCAAAACATTACCAATACGAGCTAGCAATCGTGTGAGGGTATGTCTGCTAACTGATCGAAAATGAGGTTTACAGTACATGTTTGGCGACACGAATGTTGATACATAAACATATGCACACATCGTTATATTGTAGTTTAGTTGACATTACGTAGGTTCATCGTTAAGACAAATGTCACGGAACGCTGTTGGAACAAAGTTTTCCACATATGAACAACAATATCTCATGTCTATTAAAGCAAACATTACATAGTTGGCCACATCCGTTTCGGATTAGCCGGTTACAGTGACCGAATTCAAAAGAAACCTGCGCTTTAACCATCACCACAAGTGACTTGCGCTGAGCCACCTCACCACTTCCTACCACTAATTGAAAACGTTATCAAATATGACACCAAGTAACAATAATACTAATAATAACAGTGATAACGGAATGCCTGTATCCGAAAGTTATTTATGCACCACTTTACAAATAGTTGTTTAAATCACTATCCACTGGTATACCTCCTATATCAAAATGCATGTCCGTATGTATTCCTATCAAGAATGCCGCCAGTGTGATATTTACTATTTCAAAATTCCTGAATAAAATATTTCGCTGCGATTATAATGAGGCTTTTGCTTTCATTTAAAATGATCTAGTCAAGATAAATGTACCCATTTGTAACAACTAATAAAAACACGGCGAACGGTTGACTTGATTGGTAGATCACGAACGAATTTAATGAGTCCATGCTGATAACAAGTGTCAAAATACGCAATTCTTCAGTCAGTTTCACACAAAGCAAAGGTAGGAGAGTGTAGTCGTATTCGCATCCGGTCTAGCTAAGTAGAAGTCATCAGGCGGAATCTTCCTCTATTCACTCACCCATTGGTCTTATTCCTTCCGGGTTACCACAAAAGATAGGACGTATGATCGATCGGGGGCGTGAGCTCTGTTTAGTTTTTGTCATGAGGTCGGGATACACATGATGTCAACTACTTAACATGATCTGTACCGGAATTCGAGTGGCGTTTGTTATTGTTAAAAAAATAGCATGGAAAAACGTTGTTGACCGACCATTTAGTGATTTTCTCAAAAATGTTCGTGGTTTGCTTGCCCGGTAACTTATGCGATTTGCTGTTGTCACACAACATAATTCAACTGACAGTTATGCTGATTTGGTAATCGCCTAACTGATCGCGTATCCTGAAGTTTCATCGTTTACTGACGAACACAATTTCAACTGCTTAAGGTCAGCTAGTGCGTACAGTTCTCTTTACGAATTGTCCAGGGTTTTGAGCAACTGAACTGAGTGACTCACATATTAGTTATATTCACCCTTCTTATTGTAAGCAATTGTCATTCAACACCATAGCAACTTCAACTACTTCAAGTGGACTATCTACCGTAATGAAGTTGAGATTTAAAAGGCTCAATCTGGAAGTCGTAATTCTCACTCTGAAGACTCTAGTTTAACCGTTCGGTTTGTTCACTAATTTATGAATACTTTCAGCAATGGAGTTAAGTAAATTGGTTAGCTTATCTCAGCTGGAAAACTTTACGGTAAAACCACTAACGACTGTCACGTTACCTTTCCGATTATAGAGAAGCATGGAAAGATCAGGTATCCTGGGAGATATAAGTACGAAGCAATATATAAGATCCCTCATCGACACAAACACCTCTTAAATAAAATAACTATGCTCTGTTTGAAATAACTTACCACAGTCTGCCGTAATCATGTCGTTGGTAGCTGAATTCAAGCTCAGACTCGATATACATATTCGGGACACCAAACTCAATATTCTGATAAGTTGATCATCTGAATAATCCTGGCAAACTGAATCTAATCTTAACCTCTCACAGCTGACGCTAGTCAGATGTTTCTCGCTATACTTTGCATTGCGATTGTTGAGTAACTGATAGGCAGTGATAGGATTTCTATTCCACTCGTTATCCGCTGGTTTTCCTTTTCTCAGCAGTTCTACTGCTGCCTCTATGAAACTGAATCAATCTTCTGACTTGCCTTTTTCCTCTGAAACGCCCAAAATCGATTCAGATGTGCATGAGCATTCTCAGTTTTTTCTTATCTGCGGAATTCCCACGAATCCTATGAATCATACTAACCGAGAACCGAGTCTGTAAACGCTAGTGTGTAAGTGTGGTGTGATCATTTTTATTCGTACACCACAGACCATCAAGAGAGAAAGAAACAATAGAGGCTTATCACTAAATAGATTGCACTGTGATTCACTGAAAGCACCTGCCTCATCTGAACACTGAAATTTTAACAGCCACGTGACTTAAAACGAATAGTATGTCATTAAAAGCTGTGATTGTCAGAGTAGAACGCATGACTTGATTTGTTATTTAACGGCTCTTTGTAAACCAGAAATAAGAAGAAATGAAGTAACGTAGGCAAAAGAAGATGCGGCTTTTAGACATATTAGGTTCGATGGATAACGCTTTTGAAACGAAATGAACAACAAACACACTCACGGATCATCATAGCTTTCGCATCCAAATTGAATTTTCTGGCCAACCGCATCGAAAGCAACACTGTGTTTGAAGTGTGCTTTCAGTAGGCACCATCAGCAGTGTATACCTTTACAACGAACGGGATCAGTATGTCCTTAGGCAACCGTGTTGATGACTGTGCCACTGATCTCACATCAGGCACAGCTAACCACTAACGTTTAAACGTCCCGGTACAACCGATTGTGAGTAACGCTCGGGTTGGTCAATTGTCCTAAAAAACAGCAGCCAGCGTATTGGTTCAAAAGTACTAAACTTTGTACTATTTACTGCATTTATCTCGCCCAATAACGTCTGAATTTTATTATAACCATATGGAACTCGCCCACTAACAAGAAAACCATGTTACTTCTAGGTGCCTGCGACTGTATCGACCAAACCCTCAAAATGGTTAGTTTTCCGGAATAAATAATTAGCAAGCGATACTCATACATAGACCAGAACGAGTTTGTTACCATCGGCTCACCGCTCAATATATTTTTCTTATGTAATATTTCAGAATGTTAACAGAAAGATAAACCGAATATTGTTCAGCAACCTCACTTTGGTAGGTGAAAGTCAGCTGGCAGAAAGTTCGTGTACCTCCTTAGTTATGCACAGGCATTTCGAATAAAATATATTCTTTGAAAACGCTTGTTTATGTCTACTTTTGAAGCAATCGCCTGTGAAATATAGTGTAACAGATTCAAGTCCCATTTGAAGCTTCTAATGTAAGACACACTTTGGAGTGAAAAGGATAAGTTGCCGGCCGAACAAACGTTTGAGTCGTTAGAACAGTCATAGATGCACGCATCTTCTTGTGAAGAGGGGTGACGCGGTAAGCCATCAGCTATCTTCAGGCGGGCAAAGAAAGTCATCGCTTATTGAACTGTTCAAGAACAATCGTGACCTTTTGATGGGCCGCATGCTACTGCATTAGTACCGATTTTAACCACTAAAAGGAAGGTTGATAATGAAGAGAACGACAGACGCTCGCCATTGCTAGTTAGACCCAACAACTCTAACCAATAAACATAGCAAGCAATGAACTTTCACTTTGTAATGACAAGCTATGGTCGACATGGTTGTGATTTATGTTACCAAAACAAGATGACATATTTTGAATTTCTGATGATATTGCCCACTTTGATGCGATCGCCAAGTTGATTGTGTCGGAATAACTGGGCAAAAGTAGTGTCACATATTAATGTGCCTGTTACATGTTTAATATGGAAAATGTTTATAATTTTCAATGATCCGGTGCGTTCATTTATCGGTTCAAAACACACCGACATCTTGCCGCCTCTGTTTTATACTTAGCATCGAAACGGTTAGTTGACAATACCACCGACTGATAAACATGAACGTCCTTGGAAGATTAGATATAAAATGAACATCGCACAAGCTTATCACAATCTTCGGGTTTTCATAAAATTTCAGGTAATACCTCTTTACAAAGAAACACTGAACTCGGGTTCCGTTCTTGTTACAGCTTGACAGTAGCGCACATTTCCATCACAGCCAAAACTTGAACTCCGGTCACACATTCATGAGGCAACCGCATGAATGATTCCATATTAGGCAAGACCGATGTATCATATGTAAACGTTCTGGCACATTCACTTGTAAGTAATGCTTAGATTATCTGATCACCTAAAGAAGTGATAAAATACATGTTCTGTTAATTCCGATCGATGGCTTCACGACCAGGACCAATTGCGTAAAAAATGCATTAATAGCTAATTGTCTAGGCTACACAACATATGTAAATACTGGAATGAAATATGTGGCAAACAATTTCGTGACACAATTTCATGGAATATGTACAAATCCATACTGCACAAACTGAAATTCAATCCACAAGAAACTGGAATTAAAAGAACAGTTCACCGAACTCCATTTGTTGAAGAAATAATGTCATTAGCAGGTGCACATATAACAAGTATGAGTGGCAGAATACCATCAGGCTCGACTCTGGAAGTAATGAAGACAGTCACATCAATCGAATGATTGACAACTTCGGTATATGCAATTCGATACAAAGAGGTCCACACCGACAGAAAAAACTTCAATGGCATGCTGCAGTCTGCTCGTACAAAATTGTTACACTCGCAAACATGTAACCGCACATGAACTTGCATCCAGAGTACCGGTACACAAACATAGACATATATACCGACAATGGACAGACAACCAGCAAGTTGAAGTGGTTGATCGATTCGTAAGAAGCGTCATGATTTGGCCGACTTGTCTAACTACGAACGAAGTCTATCGAACATATGCAATCTTGGTGTCCGCCTAGTAGTATTGCATTGCAGACTAGCGACGATCAGTCAACACCGAACATCAACTAACATAATCAAATCGGGCAGGTATGAAACTGTAAATAGTTGAGCCGGTGACCGACTAAAATGAAACGCGAGCTGAACCCAGATCAATGTAGTCATATAGTTACATTCGAAAGGTTGATGAACGTGTCAGAATGTTTACCGGATGCAATAGTCACACTTATGAGACAGATAGGTTTTGATCATGTTCCAAGTTTCAGGATTTTTGTACAAAAAGGAAACGTTCACTTACTTCAGACAAATACAGTAGTCTTCGTTGATTTACTGAATACATTGATCCAAATGAATCAGAGCGTTTGCATTCAAGCACACATGAGAAACAGGTGCTAGTGCTCGTGAGGAAAATCCTTCCTGTTCAGTTAATCGGAGAATTAAGAAAGTTGTCTGTACTTGAAACATTTTATGTAGCATTACACATACATAAATTCAGATATGTCGGAAGAACAGTGACTCAAAGGAAAGTGAATGGGGAAGGTACTAACGAACTGAGTTAGATTGAAAACAACAACTCAAATATGGACGTTGTGGTAAACTAGAGTGAACAAAACAGTCAGAAAACGAAAATTGATAGATGCAAATATTTCGTATTGACTCATCAATACCAAATTTACAATAACATATACTCAGTGACCCTTCCTAACCCACCGACTAACTGTCAATCCTACCCCCCTATCTGTTCGATATAAAAAAACCGTTCCATGTTATTGTACTTTTGGTACTGATGAGTCAATACGAAATGCTTGAATCTACCAAGTTTCGTTTTCTGACTGTTCCGTCCAAACTTCTGAAGGGAATGAACTGTTTTGAAAACTAGATTGTCTGTAACAGGAACCAAATTCCGTTTCGATGAGCAAATAGCAGTTTATAAGTAGTTATTGTTAATAAGACCAGGAATGACCAAAATATAATGAACTGATTGTAGCGTTAGACTGTTAAACCAAAATCTAATTTGTGAAGTCACAAATAAAAATGTATGATGGCAGGTACATTTTGACAAACAAAAATCTCTCAATATTAGACGATAAATTGGATGAGAATGAATGTAAAATGTCGGTTAAATGGATAACGAACAAATTGGATTGGAACTTGCTTTTTGTGTTTTATTGCTGTTGTCCGCATAAACAATACTACTACGTGTCAGGTATGTAAGTTTGTATAAACGAATTAACACGTAAAAATCTTAGAATTAAAAAGAGATTTTCTATGAAACGTCAAGAGGTCAGCATGTGATCTTGACTTTAAAAGCTCACTGAACTTCTTTTCTGTACATGTTCGAACGTAGGTGTCTTGCTGGTAGAACAGTACGTACATGACTGGCAGGGTCGATCTATCCGACAATATTGGTTTACATAGTTGACAAGTCAAATGGTTGTTAATCGAACGATCGTGACCAACTTTGAAATTAGAACTACACACTTAGAACAAACAAGACTGATGTTGGGCTTGATTCTTGGTTTACAGACGATAGTCAAGTAAACTGATTATAAATAACCGGTTCTTTATTACCGCCTATTTGAGAACTAAATTATATCATCGGCTGCGTCTCTGCTCAGATTCTGCACACGGTTACAGCAAGATATGTTACTGGTTTTCCAGTCAAGAGACCAGCAAGAGACCAAACTTCGAACGCCAGACTGTGTGACCGACAATCGGGTGTTGTTATTCAGTGCAATCAGTACCCTCTCATTATGCAAACGTTGCATGACTGTAATTAAAATATAAACTTTTTGGTATAAGCCCAAAATATTGTCCAGTAAGCAACCTCAGTTGGTAGTAGAAACATTCGCATCGTACAGTCTGCTGAATCCTAGATACTGCGAGTATTCATTACTATGGTTATTGGTAGTTGGAAACCGGGTCACTTAAGGAAGGATTTGGCCGAATTGAAATAAAAGAACAATAACACACAAATGTGCAATGCAAGTGTAAATATCAAACGACGCCACTCAGACAGACAGACAGAGAGAGCGATGCGCAGGATTAACTACAGATCGTATAGACAATCAGTTAACCACAGGATAAGTGTGATGTTGCAATTTCTATGAGCGCCCAAAAACCTGAACTGATCAGACGGTCTCAACGCTGTTTTGTTTGAGTTTTGTTTGTTGTTCTAACCACCACCGATAACACACTCCTTCTGAAATGTATGGACTTTTCAAGTTCAGGCATGTGATATTCCGACCAAACACTCTTCCCCCCAAAATGTGTACCCGTGTATATTTTACCACCACCCCCCTGTTTTCGGGTCTGGACCTTGATTCAAATTTGTTTTACTGTGTCAGTTGGATAGCTGTGCAAATAGCCAGTTGCATATTGTACTTTGCTTAAGTGGTGCGTGCGTAATCATTTTTAAAACATTATCTCATTTTCCTTTTCTTTCACCCCTTGACTGTTCGAAACAACTCTGCTGAGTGCGAATGTCATACTATATGAGTATAGTTCACCCTTGGCCTGTTCAGCACTAAATGGTAACTTACTTCCCGGAAACGATCTATCATTCGAAACTGTTAAGGTTATCTACTTATCCATCCTGCTGAATTTGTTCAATAGTATGATGATACTCTGATCTAATTTTGAATTGAGATTGTTGGTTTATCGCTACGCGTTGCTGAACGTCTTTGTGAAGGATGGTGTAATGAACCCATCGAAAAAAAGATCCATGAAAACCATCAGAAATAAGGTATTTGTTTTATTCCACTGGTTATCACAGTAACGATCTGGGTGATTAACCAATACCATCTAACCCGTGTAATAACGTTGTCCTTCGGCTACTGTTAAATAATGCTAACAGATAGGGTGATACTGTTCTAGGAGTGATCATTAGGTCAGGCGAAATCCAAACACGTTACTGATTAGGTAACGACCCTACAAGTATCAGTTGTACATGGATGGCCACAAAATGCTAAGTATGTGGTTCATATATGTACGAAATGTAAATGTTATTCCTGTGGCTTAAGATTGTCGAAGTGATTGTCTTTAATTTGCTGAAGATGTGTATATATCGAAAACCGAATGTTCACTCAACGATCGAATTATTGACTTGAATTTCAAACTCCTTTGAGATCCGGATATTAACTAAATATTGATTTTCTCGCAACCAGCAAAGGATTTTGGTCGGAATATTTGGAATGCCACTTTCAATTTCTCATAATTTTCGCATGTGTATAAACCTTTGGCCAGACCCTTTCGAAGAAATATCGACGAATTTGAGTTTTGCACTTGTTAGAACTCATCATTAGTGCATATATATGTCAAGTTTAATGGGTATCAAAGCTTGAAGCGCCACATTCTATACATTTCCGTTGAGATGGCCTTATTGCAGCCATCTGGCTGAAAAACTTTTGACAGAACTAATCGAAGGGACGGAAGTATCAACGGAGGTTTTTACCAAAGTTTGACTCTATCATATGTGTAGCTGCAATGATTAGTGGCCAGAAGTAGCTACGTTTGTTTCTCAGGTGTAACTGGTGGTATTAAATGCTAATTGCAAACAAGTATTTAAAATAGGTATATGATATGTTCAACAATGTAAATCGAAAAAACTATTATTCATACATTCCACTAGGATATCAAAGTATTCAAACTGACCATGAAGACTAACACACACATGGAAGGATTAAAACAAAATCCCCAGTCAATTACACTTAACACATCACAAGCCTATAAAATGCACTTCATTTACGGTACAGTACAGAAGTTCAGGCATTCGCAGAATACATTCTCAGGATAATATCAGAAACAACTCGCCACCAAACCGATGCAGTCAATCCCGTAAATCTTGACAAACATCCAGAATGTTGATTGTCCTTGTTCCCACAATTCCTCAACCGCCAAGTCAGAACTACTGGAACTGACAGAAAGTCACGAAGGCACCAATTACAGAACCAAACAATAAAAGGTTGCGTGTATGTTTTTGTGTATGTATCACTAACTCAAACCTATTCAGTTACCATGACGTGTTACATCGGCGTGATGGGCAGGCTTGTGCGCTGTTTTGTCCTAGAGGGTTATACTGGCTAAGAATTCGACCCGTCTAATTTCAACCGTTTCAAGTAAAACAAAAGGGAGCAGCCAGACAAAAAGCCGGCAAGCTCATAGAATTGTCTGTCACAATATAAGTTGCATAATGGCGATAAGGTAACGAGGCACAACTCTTCAAGTATACATCAGAAATAAATTTATAGTTACAGCACTGCTCCCAATAGGTGACCGTGGCCACCGGCGTAGTATCGTGTGCAGCCAAAAAACCAAGACATCATTATTAGCTTGGTATAGTTTACGATATATACACTGCATATAACAGTAATCAGAACGAGTCCGTAACATGTTATGCAGTGCACCCCGAACAGCATTAGTCCCTCACTGACAAGTAGGCCGGAATTTTGAGTCACTGGCTCCTTGTAGGATCCTCCAAGGAAATCTACACCCTGGTGGCGTGCTGATCAGGCTTTTAAGTCAAAAGCTCCGAATGTGATCCCCAAAGAAAACCCTATTTTTTTCTGACCCATACGTCAAAACAGTTGTTTAGAAGACTTGATCTAAGATCCCACAAGTCAATTTATGACATGCCCGTGGACGCAAAACAATGTCTGTTGGGACATGAAATGAGTGTACACTCCTGAATCGACAGGGCATCGGACGGTCGGGGCATTGCACCACATTGATCGCCATGGAACTGAGCCGCTACGACCTCGAGGTGGCAGTCATGAGTGAGCTAAGGATTGTAGACCAAGGTGAATTCCGAGAAGCAGGTGCGTGGTATACATTCTACTGGAGAGGTTAAAAAAAATAAGGGGTTCGGGAGCACAGTATCTCTTTTCCAAGAACTGACCGCATCGGTTCTTTGATGATAAGGGAACCGCATGGGGAAAGTCTTCGAATACTATCCATACACTTGCGAGCCGGTCGAGGTAAGTGCTTATACTCCAACTATACTTCACACTGATAGTACAAAGAACCGGTTCGATTATCAGCTGTCTCCCACAGTTCACCCGGCACCGAGATGTGACCGATTGTTCGTTCTGGGTAACTTCAATACTCGAGTTGGGCGAGACTGAGCAGCCTGTCTGGCAGTTCTTGGACCCTACGACATTGGTTCAGTCAACGAGAATGGTGATCATTTGCTCCACCTGTACGCTACTCATGAGTTGGCTATCACAAACACTCGATTGCAGCAGGATGAGAACGATATCACAAGCCGCTTGAACAGATGGCCGTGCGGCAGTGCGACATTCGTGAAGAACGTATCACGTGAGTAATGCGCGGGGCTGAATTTAGTACGAACCATAGGCTGGTCAGGACCAGGTTGTTTAGTCATGTTTGTAAGCTCGTTCATTCGGACAGCGGTAGAAACTGAGTGTTACACAAGTGGAGAATTTAAAGACGAGGGCTACCTTTCGGTGTGCAGATGCCGTTCGTTTGAAAGACATTTCCGTATACAATATCCCTTGCAGTATGTAGCAACACCTCAAGGAAAATGTCATGTCAGCAGACATCGAGACGATCTCTATTCAATGCCAGAGACGTCTGGATGGGTTCGATGATGACACACTAGTTATCTCCAGTCAGATATGACGGAAAAATATAACGCTTACTGCTATCACAATGGGCTCAGGGATTCAGAAAAGAACCACAGTTCCGAGTATTCGTTATTGACTCGCCGAACTGCTTTGCGGAATCAAGGACGATCGGTAGAAAGACAAGGTGAGTTGATTCAGTGTTACGCCGCTCATGGATAAAATGAAGAGTTTCACAATTCGTTCAAGGCGATCTGTGGCCCATTCACCCAGACTATTAAAGCACTGATTGAAGGGGACTAGCGTTTCGTGCATACAACCGAAGGATATCATGAACGTCTGCCGCAAGCGCCTTGGTATTCCTTTAAACCGACCAGCTACCACTGATTAGATCACCATGATTAACCTGACACGGGATGTCCAAGGTTCACTTGTGAAATGGAAAAGCTGCAGGTGAAGATGGGTTGCCAAGGGAACTCTTTAAGTATGACAGCTGTGTTCCAGCTGATTCACCACATCTAGGATCTGGAAGTAGTCCCTCAAAAGATCAATGATATCATAGTTGCACTTTTGCCTGAAACTAAGGCTAGCAAACGAAGAAGTGATAGTTATCAAAGCATCGAAGCTCTGGAGAGGGCGCTAGCAAGAATTCCGCTCAGCCGACTCAGTGTGGGAGTTTTGGAGACTAAGCTTCCCGAGAAGTAATGTGGATTTCAGGCGAATAATTGTACGATCGACATGGTAGTCCTCGCTCGACAGATCCAGCAGACGTGCATAAATACAACCAGCCGCCATATGCTTTCTTTGTGAACTTCAACAATATGTTTGATTCTGTGAGCTGAGTCATTGTGGACAGTGGTTGGTAAGATTGGATACCCAGGTAAGTTTGTCAAATCGCTCAGAATGCTGCACTCAGGTAGGGGGGCGAAAGTGCAGTCGTGTAAATCGACTTCAGATGAGTTTACCACTGTCACTGGTGAGAAAAATGGTTGTGTACTAGGGGCAACCCCATTTAGTTTACATTGACTGCTAGCGTTTGCTTTCTAAAACTGAGAGGGTGTTGTTGAAGTTGAACACCGCAAGGATAACCACATACGGTTAAGTAATTCAACAGTGCCTTTTATTTTTTGCAGAGGATAATGCGCTAACCACAGAAACTGGACACGACTTTTACGACTGCGGCATCCATATTTGGTATGAATATCGACACAAATGAGACACTTTTTTCATTCAGTATTCTCCAGACGTAGGTACTGTGGCTTCAACTGGAATCCGCATCGAGATAGTTATACGTATGTAGGTTTCAATCTGTCGACAGATCTGCCCGTAGACCGAGAGTTAAGAGCTCGTGTGGCAAAAACTGTCTCTGCTTTTGGAAGTACTGAGGGACGTATCTCGAATAACCATAGTCTGAAAATAAGGAAACTGCTTGTCTATCGCGCTTTGGCGCCATCCAAGCAAGACAGGGAAACCTGAGCATTGTATCCATTGAATGTGCAACATCTGAGCCGCCTTCTTCTGGCATAACTATGCCGAACCTTGGGTATTCGGTGTTCAGACATGATCTCGTAAATCGAGGCATTTCGGCCAATAGACACGGAAAAGCCTGGGGCCAGACTGATATTGATTCAGTTTCGTCGGTTGAGATACATCTATAAGGTGACGAACGGATTCCGAAGCAGCCAGGGCAGGGCTACGTGAAAACAGGTAAGAGAAATCCTGATAGCAGGAAGATGTCATAGTAGAATAACTATAGGTGTCATAGGTCGTGGTGACATGACTAAATGGTGTTGCGGTGAATGCGGCTGCGAATGTGTGTCGTTTCGGATTAGTAGATCATCAACGTATTCATAGTATATAGTCGGCAGAGACAATGTGTACGTCAGACTCAAGCAAGATGTATTTGTTATATTCATTTTTTCGTTCGTAACATCCAACTATTGTTGTTATTAATTAGTCCCTTCTGTTCTCTTTTTTAGAAAGCCGGGTCGCGGTGGCCTTTGAAGCACCTTACGATGAGTAGTTAGTCAGTTTTTCGGCCCGGATTCAAATTCATCTTTCCCCTTCCAATCCTATATAGACTGCAATAATACTGGATTACCTCTTACCTTATATATATAGTATTCTTCTTCATCCCAGCTTAGATCTTACCTTCAGAGTTTCTCTGTTTTCGTTTGCGATATATAAAGGCTTCACTTTTATACTAGCCTACCATCTGGTTAACCAGAACTGACTAACACGACCACAAAAGCCTCAATTCATACGCCTCTTGGTTTTATTCCTTTGGTCTTACACTGGATAGGTGGTATGTTGGTGTAATCACTGGTAGTGCAGCGCAGGCCATTTTTGATGGGACTTATAAGCAGTTGTCCTCTGGCATTGATAAATATGGCACACTGATCCGAAATGAATGAGGCCAACCATTATTCCAACATTTCAAAATAGATATATTTTGCTAACAAAAGAATGTGATGACTGACAACTGTCAGTCAAAAACTCCTCAATTTACTGAGGTCATTGAGGCGAGTATAACTGGAAAATGAACGTCGCTAGCATCTGATTCAAGATGATAAACCTCACAACACTTGTAATATATATTAAATTGACATTACCAAATTTTGGTGCTACTCGCCGACGACCAGAGGATTTATTGACCTTTGTGATTTCAACTTAAGAAGTCTCCGTCATTGGAGTTATCGCATCATCGTGTCACTGTGTCCTCTAGGCAGTTGATCAACCTGAGCATTGTTTTCAACCAAATGCGGCTGGGCGTTCGCATACAATAATTCCGTTGCGCCTGAGGTAAGGTCACTGGCGCAATGGCCAACACGGTTATTTCATGAAGGTGTGACCGGCGTTTCAAGATCGATAAGTTCGAAACTCGAGTCTAGTGCTTCTTTTCGAAGAGGGCTGACTAAAACTTATATGGAAACGCGATAGCTGGTATCGTGTGAATGATTTTCAACTTAAATCTAACTTAAAACGGCGGATGTTTCCAAACTCCAGTTCCATAGGCGTAGAGATTTCCACAATAATATAAACCTGGAGTTTCCATAAAAGTGACAGTGGTCAGGTCAAAACTCCGGCAATTTTCGTTGAACAGTTCGTCAGGAGGTGTTTTTAAACCTGCACGTCACTTTAATGTCAACTTTCAAATGGCAACGGATTTAGAACTTCTAACCCCATTTAACAAGCACATGAAATAAGTGACCACCTTGGCGATGTTTGCTAATATACGATCTTGTACTGAAGGCCCAGTAACGCACCCTGTTTCACGCTATAGCAGATTCGTATGAAACAGTATCTCGAACGAGTTGAATTTACATCAAAAATATACTGACATCAGGTTGCAAAATTAATGCAGTAATAAACACCAGATGAATGATTCCACGTGCTCTCGATTGAACCATTGTACATGATCCACTGGATATTCGTAAACACCCATGGCTTCGAGTTTGAGGCAGATAAATGAGGATAGGTGTGTAAGCTATGTGTCCAGGAAGGGACGTGTTTGCAGAAACTGACATTCAGCGTGGGTTTTCAGCTGCCAGCTCCCACGAATCGGGTAGGAAATGTGCGTAGCTGTCAATTCTACTCACTTAAAGTGAGCATTGCTGATTATCGATGAGTCCACGATGAGTAGTGCTAGCGGATACATGCCTCATGACGTCATCCTACTAAATACCTCGACCCAAGAAGTGTAAACAACTGGACAATAACATTAAGAGCGTAATTAGTAGGGCTGTTTCTTGAAAAGACTGATGTTTTATTTCCATGCATGGTACAATAACTACGGACTATATTCATCAAAGGTCATGTAAACAATGCAAAAATCGACCATATTTTTGTATAGATTCTGGACTTTCGGCTGGTACATCTAAAAAAATTGTGACAACTTAAACATAGATGCTTGGCATCTGAGTGTCGTAAATTGTCACGTCCAGTGTAGGATTAACAATGCGCGTCAGCTGTAGTAAAACTTTATTTTGAATGGTTTTCCAAAAAGATTTATGGGGTCAAGTGAAGGAGAAATGGTACTAATTAATCTGCTTCCTAGAGTTCCTGAGAAGGCAATATTTATAGAACTCTTAATCAGATGTGTAAGGTCTGTTCAAAGGTGCCATGTGATGAAGCCAGCAGCCATACAATATTGAAGGAAAACAGACAGGATGATTTCCATCTGTCACCACCAATGACTCAAACATTTACGTGTTTCATTCGTGAACAAAACAAACCATCGCTGTCAGCGGTTAACCAGCTCGGATTTGAAATGAAAACAACTCGGTCTATACTCTAGATTTGTCATATTTTATGTACACACACTAGGTTCTCGATATCGACCACTCAAGAATCTGGTATAGAATACTATTCACACTTTGGCTAATCGGTTTTCATACAGAACCACCATGTATGTCAGTGTTTTGCGTGGCCAGACACCATATGTTGAATACTGCACATTACTGGGTAACTAACGGACATAACAACCATTGAATTCGTCAAGAAAAGCGTGGTGTTTTCGTCGTCAGACGACAAATCGCTCGTAAAACACTGAGTTAATGAATCATCACATTCACAGCTTGAACCATCTGCTCACTCTGGCAGAAGACTAGTGTGAGAAATGGTCATACAGTAAGTTCTAATAGCTTAAATCGTTAAGTGTATGACCCACAGATACTAATCAACTCAATTCAGTTGACGATGCAACAGCTGAAACATGTATTGTAGTAGTGTCTTTGGGATCAGCGTACAGCTTGTTCTCTACATAGACACCTAAACTCACGCAAACAGCTTTATCGAACGGTCACGGTATTAGTACCTTGAAATATCTATGTATTTTTTAAAGAATAATGTTGGTTGTAAATGACCTTATTGATCAAATCAATGGTGACACGATCAGACGGATGAGAAAAATTTTTTCAGGTGGCTAGGCAACAGAAAGTACAAAGGTTGTATCTCCATCACTTTACATGATGGGAATTTCCCATACAATCACCCTTCAGTAGCTGTACACGTATTCTTTCGTCTAACTGTTTTGTAGTAAAATCTTGACTAATCGGTCCACGTCTGACGACCAGTATCAGGTCACATGTTCAGTTGGTAAAAGGAATGTATAAAATAGCAATAATAATAACTCGCCTCAGTCACTCTATGTAAGTGAATAATCAATAAGCGCAAAAGTAATGTGCTGTGAATTGGGTTTTCGAATATCGGTCTTAGTAATCAAATGCCTTACTATCGAAGTCTAACAAGTGCGAAACTCGAACACAGTGTCTCTTTTCGAGAAAGCTTCAATTGAGAGGTCAATATGAATGATAAACCTACGGCCATATGTGAGTGTTTAGTGTATATTAACCAAATCTTTTACTGCGTCTCAGTTTTCATACGTAATTATCACAACACGTGACAATTAACCACTAGAGGAGACCAATAGGGTACGCCACATTGTACCATCAAGTTACGTGATACACGAGTGACTGGTTGGAAATATTCCCATTCTGTTCTTATCAGAAAACAAATTTTATATCAATATAAACAGAAAACATTGTCATCAGTCATTGTTAGTTGGCTAGTGATTGTAAAACAACAGGTTGTGACTTCGACAAACAACTATTAACATTGATCTTTGTATATTGGACGAAAGAAGTCCAATACCCAAGTTTGCACAATACACCAGTTAACATTTCACTGAAACTAGTCGGGTACGTACCACGATTAACCGTATCTGAATAGAAGGGACAGATAGGTCACCAAATGAAGTTTCCCTCACACAACACAATACTACAAATATGTGTGCTGATCTTTTTGTAACTTGCTAGCATAGTAACTAAAAATCGATTAGCAGTGGACACTTTATGAAGCATTCAATATTCAAAACTATTGGATGCACTCCATCCATACATTCATGGTTCACAACATGCTCGAATGACGGATAGACCGACCAGTGATTCAATTTTCGAATTAAAATGATAGCCACCGAACGCCGACAACAATTCGTATGAATCTGGACTACACGCAAAACACACTCGATTGCCCCCTAACAGCACACTTTGTTCAGTCATGACAAGTGTGAAATTACAGTGGAATTTCCTATACACTAAAGACCGCTCGATTAACCTTCTGTTCTGGGTTATGCATTTTACTAAATGATGCTAACATGTATAAATTTTAAATAGTGCCCGTGTGTTTTAATTTTCATGTAGATCCAATAGAATCCGATTAGCTACCAGGGTACCAGGGCAAAAACCAAATCTGGCCTCAAGCAGCTAAACATTGTTCCGGTCTATGCCACTGAAGCGACCGTGTTTCGTCTAAATAGCCAGAACACACATAAAGCAATCGGATTGCACCACAATCACTAATCGACAAAAGTAACTACGTATCAACCAGATCAACCTAACTGCCATTCAGATATTGTGTTATACTTAGCGAATTAACAGGAAACGTATTGGACCGTCAGTAAAACGTGTTCATGAAAATACCCAGACGACCCAAGGGACAAAAAAACTAATACGTTCAATTTGAGACAATCATCCTGTTCATTTCATGAATGATTTAAACAGTCTGACTAGCTAACAGGTAAGTAGATGGGAACGCCTGTCTCATTATTTCGATCATACAGTTACCCGGTCTTCTGACTTTCAAAACACAATCGTGTTTGTGCTCAGAAATTCACCAGACTGAAATGAGAACCAACACTGCCAGGACGTTGTGGTTAACCTATCAATTACTAGAAGGCATGTTCCCACACCCAGCAAGGACAGAAAAAATAACCCACCAAACAATTTGCGCGTTCGTGAGCAAATTATCCATGTTACACCCAAAAAAATGTTGGAATGCGTCTAACTTCAGAGATCAGCTAACTCCTTCTGGGACAAAAAGTATTAGACACAAATGTACAAGTTATCCTATTTTCTATTTCGTTCCTAGTTAATTGCCGAATACGAGGCACCAACATGTAACAAGAATATTTTCCAAAATCGATTTTAAAAAATTGGAAGAATTCGTCAAAATATAACACCCTGATTTCAGTCCTTAATGCGTTAAAAGCATAAACAAAAACTATGTATGATAAAGACAATGACCATGATTGTTCCATTTGTTTGGTGGAACCAGTCAAGAGTGATCGATTACACGCTTCGTAACTAGTCGAAATCCTTCCAGACAAATATTGTAAATGTCAGCCTCAAGCGGCTAATATTCCAAAAGTGACAGTAAACAATATAATTAATTGTACCACCAGCCTATCCTAAGAACCGACGGAATGTATCCGGTTACAAGAAGATAGGATATTCGGGTTTTTTTTATCGAATCCTAATATCTAATCAGTTCAGGTTGGACATTGATCACTTCAGAATGTCAGTTAACATTGATTATCTTAACAAAGGCACACGAAACTACAACGTAAGTATTATGTACAGAAGTTCGTTCGCAAATACAAAATGTCAGTAGCTGGTTAATTGTTCTCTTAGACTTAGCGAAGCAAGTAACAAGATGGGGATAATAACTACAGATTTTTCGGTAACAGTATGACATCTTCTGTTCGTTTTTGTTCGTGGCCATTTGTCTTTAGCCAGTTCCAAATTGGGGATCAATAGGTTCGACAGTGCGAAAAGCGGTCCGTTCGCTACTTATCGTGAATTGAAAGATGTAAAGTTATTCAACGAGATCGAAGCAGTGATGTGTCGGTGTGAACGTGCTTTCATGATCTACGAGCGTCCCTAATAGTGTGCATTGATCAAGTGAGAATGGGAAGACAGTGAACAAACACACAGGGATGTAAAATCGCCCCAAAGTCCCTCAGGAAGAGATAGTACAGAAGTGATGTCGGGCAAAACCTAGAGAGGGTCACTAAAATGCACAAATTCGTTCATGAACAACCTTTACACATCGTTCTAACAAGCTGAAGTTTGATTTACACCCAGCTAGGCCTACTCATCGGTAGTTTTGAATGCCAGAAATTTCTGATTAGTCCTTGCAGCTATTAAAACAATGAACCAACTGAATGGTATGTTCATAAATACAGCATTCTTTTTCATATTGAACTGCTAAATTCAGTTTTGAGTTTTGAGAAAACGAATTACAGCACTGGTTTGCTAATCCAGAGTTCACTGGTTCGTATAACATTCATTTCACAAACTGAGGCAAGCTGACACTATTCAACCCATGAAGTCAAGTCTAGTTTGGTGTTAGTCTTGAAGTATAGTTGTCCGATTCGCTGTGTTACATCCATGACGACTGAATTCCATGGAATATAATTTGCCCTCTCCAAGAAGAAACACCTTGCACCCTTCAAACAGTGTTTACTGTTGAAAAGAGTACTGTATTTGCTCCCAGGGTAATGACACTTAGGTAATTTGGTATTCAACGCTCAATCTGAACAGACCACCCATGTATGTGAACGCTTGTAGACAAACTCAACCGGTCAGTTTATTGAAATTTGTTAGCCGACACAGACCTGACAAGAAGAGCACGGTTTTCACTCTCAATTCTTTGCACGTTTACGAACATTTACTGGCCTCTCGTTATCGAGCACAAACTCAGCAGGAATCTACCCCGTTTTCGTTGCAAGAATACGTAAAATCCCTTGCACGGTCTTCTCAGTCAGCAAAGCAGTCACTGAAATATTCAATCATCCTGAATGGACAATGGTAATTGTGAATACTATTGTAAATCCTTGTAATTCCTGTAGACCAAATCAATGACCAGAAGATCCAAAAATACTAACCGATGCCTTACAGTTGGCAAAACGATAGCCGATTTACAGATAAGATCATCGTCATCTTGAAGCTTGAGAATGTCCACGTGCTAACTGGAACGCTCGATCCCGAACTTTTACACAATCACGCTTTCAATTAAATTTTTGTGACGAAATCGTGACTTGT
>JTDE01000177.1:173677-207074 GCA_014338405.1 Paragonimus skrjabini miyazakii | reverse complement strand
CAGTGTTATGAACTCGGAAAGAAAATGAAACATTCTGGCCACTGTCAAACATTCATCGATGGGTCTGAGAACAATTTAATTGCTTGATTTAAGTAGATTAGTTGTCTTATAAGAAAAACAAGATGTAGCTATTAATGGTACCACAAAATGGTTGTCTATTATGGCATGTTTTACGTTTGCGACTGACGAGAGTAAACGAAATGTTAACATATCACAATATATGTCTTCTTCCTGCTCTGATGAAGTGTTTAAAGGGAATTCAATATTTCAAATTTTCTATCATGTCACAAACTTATGTTCTTATCATCTATTCATAAAGCTCTTCATCGATGCGTAAGTTATATCTTAGAAAGTCGTGAATATTGTTTTAATTACTGCACAGTTTGCAATCGTGAACGTACAGTCTCCTTCTTGAATTCGATAATAACTTCTTTATCATATTGGTTCATCAATGGATACAGTCATGACATTGTTTACTGTTCAGTTGTCGATCTAAAGAATGGCCCAAGGCATTACTGGAATAATAGTTTTAAATTATATTAGAAATATGTTAATATTATCAATAGGAATCTTGAGACAAAATAAGATGGAGATATCATACCGGCTTTCTCTCTCTCACTAGCTTGCAGTGATTAAAAACGTATGTTATCAGATTGTTAGGTATACGGTACAGAATATGACCTCTGGATAGTCTATATGACCCAACAGTAAAGATAAATAAGTCAAGATACAATTTGGTATCCCCGTGTGTGTTAACAAAGTCCACAGAGAGCAAATAACGTTTGTTAAAAACTATGATAAGCAATTTTTGTGGCTAGGCCACAGATAAGCATAGATTGATTTACCACGAATACACATAAATATGCTTTTAGTAAAAACGGTGGTGAGGAAGAAAACTACGGTACAAAACAAACTTCTGTTTCAATGACACGCACAATATGACTAAATGAAACATTAAAAAACATATCGTGTTCTCACTTTTCTTCTCGACACAATTTCATTATTCACTATCTACTACAGTTTTTATTATTATTGTACACAAATATATGAACAGACTGGGCGTCATGACAAGATCCTGAATGAAACAGTCACTGCTAATAAAAATGTGGAGAAGTACAAAAAAGAAGTCGTTGAACAGAGTGAATAAAGATGACCAGGAAATGAGAGATAAGTCACATACTATTTCATTGTACATCACTATGTCCTATTCGTCGTTCGATTCTTTGTATTTTCTATTATTTTATCAATAAAGAAAGAAGAATGCTTGATATGATCATAATATAACATATAACAAAATATAACAACATTCGCGTCATTTACATAATCTTGCGGCTACATACCTCAGTGTCTCTAGCCGATAACGTTCGATATCTTCTGAACCCGGCTGAGAAGCAGGATAAAATACACAGAGATCAAACTTGATTCTAACAGCTTCATAATTTTAAGCCGATTTATCGACTTTCCATGTGTTGCTATCCAACAATACTCGGAAAGTATAAACATGGCGCCATATGTTAAAACAATGAGCAGGCATGAGCACGGCAAATCTGAGCCACTGAAGCTGATGAGATGAAAATAGTTAGCCTAACTGAAAGTTACCTGATCTCAACAAACTGTACTGTAAATCATCATAGTGATGTTACAGGCAAAGTTCCGCGTATAACATAGATACGGAGCTACCAAGTTGCCATAGACAGTCAGATCTAAGTACGTTTGATTCTACAATAACACCATTTGAGATTTTATATATGGATTTTGTCTATTAGTTTGTGATAAAGGGCAATGAAAATGGAATGTGCTTCCCGTGGCCCATTTACACTATACAGTGATGAGTTTCACCTGATATACTTCACATGTGAGCTACCAAGCTTTGACAGAAACACTCAACGTAAAGTGAGTTCAAAACTGAAATCGTATGATTGGCGAGCAAACTATGAAAATAAGTTGTTCTCCTAGAATGTGTTGATTGCAAAATCAGGCAATTACCGTTTACCTACGGAGCGGAGTGCACAGGGTGTTATAGTTTAAACAGTATATAACTAGTTTGCCATGATATTTTTCTCAACTATTATAAAAAGATCTTTGGTAATTAGTAACAAGAAACCAGAGCAGATTAAAATAGCCACTCTTAAAACTAACATTTGTTTGTTTTAATTCAACCAACATACCACCATTGCCTGCGTGTCTAATGCTGCAATACTGGGTCGAAAATTTGATTTTCTGTGTGGGAGAAAACTAAGTAAGACACCAATTTTGGGGTGACCTAGTTTGGTTTGACTCGGAGAAAACGTTTATTTTGCGAAGAAAGTGTTGAAGGAAAACCCCGAAATTTTAACTAGAAAATGTCGTGAACATACTGTAATGTCTTAGCAGGCTCTTCAAAAGATTTTACGACAGTCAGACCTTCTTCCATACGAGGTGCAGTACGTATATGAGTTCAAACCAGAATGGTTCACAACGGTATGCCGAATATGCACATTAATTCCAAGAATAAGCTAAAAAACAAACTTAGTTTCTTCGTAACCTCAGAATGAGTGAAACAATCTACGTGCAACTATACAGATATATGGATAAACCAAACTAAACATGCAAACTTTACTAGTGAATGCCGAAAGAGTCCAGTAAGTAAGCGAAGTACTAATCGATATGTCAATAAAGAAGTGGGCCTATCTCGACCAAACAAATGGCAAATGTATGATCAAAGTGTCAAAATTATCCATTGTTGTTTCTCAGAATAAATGATGAACCAGTAGGGTTCGTTGTTTTCCAGATCGTTTTACAATTAATTTCCGAACTCTTCCCTTTCAGGTTTAAAGAAGGCTTGTGAAAAAAACATTAACAGATAAAATTATTGCCCAAACAGCTTAGCGTGTTGTTAAATACGAAAACAATCTTAGCAATGGACGAATTTGAACGAGTAAGAGAAACAGTATAACTTGTCCCGGGTTAACATCCATCAGGAATCCCAAGTTTTTGTAACTGGGTCTTCTCTAGAATAAGCGATTAAATAAAATTTAACCCCTAATATGCGCAACATTGTACATCGACATCAGTAGTTCATGTTAATTTGTGCATATCAATGTAGAGTATAGTTCTGCCACCAGGCTTTATAAACCAGTAGCAGCAAGTCTGTAATAATCCAACTCCAATAGAACAAGTAAAGAATTGCATCTGTCTATCCAAATTAAGTGAACAAACAAACCGTAAATCGCTTTGTATCCAGAGGAGCTAGAAGTCTACACAATGATGAATACATTAATGTAAATGTTCATTGTCTGTCATAATACCTTGTGCTAAATGGAGAAAACGAGTAAGCAGCTACATGAGAGTCCGGAAACAAACTGGTAAACTTATGAGTGGTTCGCGCCTGACTTTACTCCGATACGTCCTAATCAATTTTCAAATAAAACGATATAGTGGTACATTGTTAGTGTGAACTCGAGTTTTTTTCCAGGTCGGTCGGGAGTTGACGTGATTTTCATGCTCACTCGATCGCGTGTTACGGCATACTGAACGAAAATGTTCTACTGTTGTACATTCCATATTATTTCTATGTATAGCAACAGTAGCCTGGTGCTCAGGGAAACGATATGCCCTAAGTACACTGATGAGATTACTTGTCCCATGTAAAGTCATCTGTCTTGAAGTGATTATCAAGATGCCAATTCAATCGTTTAAATAGAGACAAGATAAATCAACCCTGTTATTTTATGGATCAATCAGCAGAATCAGTCTGCCAGGCATTAGGGATCGAATGCATAGATGAGTGTACTCAAATCAGTACTATCTAGCTGAACGAAGTTGAGTTTTGTTTAATGCGAGTAGACTGAGTATAATATCAGCTTCCATTCTATTCCTCTCTCTTCTGCAGGATCGTTGGAGAAAGTCTATTTTTAATGTTCAAAATTTAGTTGCAAAATATTTTGTGGTTTTTTAATTTTATCTCTTCGTGTCTTAATATGCAGAAACTTAATGTGTACATATGCACTTACTCTTTGTCTTTTGACCGGTGCATTCCATTTTGAGTGCATTAATTTAGGCTTGATTCCTCAAGGACAATCAACGTATATATATATATATATATATATATATATATATATATATATATACCGCCAAAGGTCATTGCCTTTTTTCCTACTCGAGATCTAAAATATTGGTCTTTCGTTCTCTCTTCACTTAAAATTAACTGAACCTTCTCTCTCTCACGAATTGCGCTCCCCCATTGATTATGATTCTTCTTAAGTGTTTTTTTTACGAAACTATATTTGCTCTAGCCCAGTTATCATCTTCCAAGCACAGTATTGTCCATGTACAACTGGCTGGAAAGTTCCTTTACCATCTTTCTTGTCCATCAAATATTGTATGTAATTAATGTGTTTTGTGGCACAAGCTCGTCAGATATTCCAACCACTCCTTGAAAGATGTACATAGGAGAATTTTCCACCCGTAATTTACCCGTTACTGGTGTGGTAAATGGATTGCCTTTGACACAAACACTCATTCGAACAATACAGCATGTTCACTCTTTCATAAACATGAATAGATGGTTGGTTGATAAACACAGAAGAGTGAAACCTCACTTAATGGATACAATTAGTTCATTCTGAAACTGACATAATAACTCTGGAAAGATTCTTAAAATGATGCGTTGCTAGGATAACTAATGTTTGTACAGTTCGATGGTAAAAACGGAATATCCATTTTTCAGAAAGATAGCATATTTGCCTGATATTACTCGAGGTTAGCTAAACGGTACTCAGCTGTGAATAATGTTCACCTGTATCTATAAAATCACAGATTACTTGTAATCAAGTGATGTAATAACCCTTGCGTTTAGCGATATGTGTGACAAAAACCTGACTTCCAGTCCACTGGTCTATAGGGTCAGTTTGATGGCATTCATCCCGTATGCGACTAAGGAGACCTAGGAGTAAGAAACGAGTTGTTCACTCAAACCGGATTAGGTATTTTGTTAAGCGTCGGTCGTATTCTTTGGTTACTTCTCCCCCTCCATACTTGTCTTCTAGACGTTAATTTATTAGGCCCAGTACAATAGAAAATAAATTGAATGCTGCTCCGAATTGAAGGTGCATCATCACTGCACAGAAAACTCTAATTAAGGAATATGGACGTTGGTAATTGTTCAGTGATTATCTCGAGTGACAGGTCGGTTTGACAGTTCAACTGAATGTGAAACTGTGGAGTCCTACAATAGTGAGATGCCATAGAGGTAAGAACTAATCGCGAGGTAGAACGGGAGAAATCGGTGATTTACTGGCTATAGATGGTCTCCTGAAAGTGAACATCGAAGAATGGCATCTCACCACAAAGACGGAAAACCGGTGAAAACGACACTTCTACTGGTGTATCGATACTTTGAAAACTGTCAGCTGTCTCCCACCATAGAAGCATTGCGATGACAACTGAAATCAAGTAACTTCAAATACAGGTGGTTTAGATTTCCTTTGCTGTTAAGCATTGTTGTTAGAGATGACCCGTTTCCAGCAGACAGTTCCATGTCACCCACTGTACAGTAACAACAGAAACCGAGTAATTTGGGTAGTCGAAGAAACCTCGAGTCGCTACCCAATTTAGCAAACTTATAAACTGTTCTGATAGAAAACTTAAACGAAGTACTGACTTCCTATGTTACTTCAATGACTGACAGAATGCTTCAATATTTAGACGGCGAAGAAGACAGGTAGTGGGAACATGTGTCACTCCTAGTGAACCATGCAAAAATATACACGACAAATCGATAATCAGTTTTCCTTGGTGTGCATTTTCATTAAATGGTTAAATCATGAATCCGAGCGAATCACTATATCCCCGAATATGAGTTAGCTGCAGTCATTTTGTTATGGAGAACAGATATAGTGGCTATCAGCGAACAAAACGGCTTGGTAAGTACAAGCTGAAACGTAACATTGCTAAGTGTAATTTAAAGTCGTTAACGACGGGGTATTCGTAGACTAGTTGCATCCAACTAGACGATACCTATGCTGTGGATCCGTATGTTAACAGTATTGCCCATTTCAACGTCTGGATACCACCCAATCAGCCTAGCAATTATCAGCGGCATATCTGGAGAATTATTTAAAATGGAGCGAAACGTTTGGAGAACTGGTTGCGTGTCACTATGGCAGTTATCATACTTTCGTGTTCTCAATAATAATTGTTTTGCTCATATGAATTCGAGATGAAAACTTAAAATCAGATTGTACAGAAATTAAAAACTGTGCTAGACAAATACATTTTCTACATGAATAAGACAATGAAAAGACGTAAATGGTGATGCCCTCCTGAGTAAAATAGATAATTTATATTTACGGAAAGTCATACACCTACTGTTTCCGAGATTTACACAATTTATCAAGACTATCTATAATGTCCTTGCTTGAATGAGACATACGATTCAATGTTGTGATCCACGCATCACATGGCGTAGATTTGAGTCGGCGTATCACAAGTAAAAGTTTATCAAAATCTATGTACGTTTGTGTTATAAGTATACTAGGTACCTCTACCATAAATGGAATATCTGAGAGAGGCCTGGATAAAAATACGTAAGGAATCACGGGTTCAGAGGCCCATTTACTGTGGGAATCTAAATGATTTTGAGCGCATGAAAACTCTGTTATTAATAACAATGGTACGCTGTGATATTTTGGAGAAAGGGCAGTTTTAGGAACGAGGAAAAGCAGAGATGCGTTAAACAATATCTTGAAAACCATACTTAGCTTCCACCAATTTGATTGTGAATTCTATTCTGTACGGGTTACGCACAGCTACACAGGCAACGGGGGTTGCACCGTCTGAGTAAGGATTTAGCCGTGGGGTTCTAGGATCGTCGAGACATTCTTCTTTATCAGTTTACGGGTTGTTAACACAGTTGCAACGCTCTATCGTCTGCAACTGTCAAAATAGGTAATAGAGCAGGACAGGAGTATGTCAGACGGACTTCCATCACTGGTACCACATCCACATTGGGATTCCTCTGTTAATTTTGGACGGCCACGTGAGCGACCGATTTTCATGGGCAACAAGCTAGCTGTCTGACAGCTTCAGCACCAGAAGCGGCGTTCGTCAAGGCTGTCCCCTTTCAACATTTTTGTTTAATCTCATAATGGACGAAATAAAGGAGGACTGTCTCCGGCAGTCACAAGATGTCGGTGTGGACCTCTTACCTGGGGGAAGGCTGACTGATCTTGAGTATGCTGACGATAAGGTGTTGCTGTTTGACAACTTTCAAGCGGCACAAGCAACACTGAATGCAACTTCGCGTTCTGCTAAGTACTCCGGAATGCGCTTTGCAGCCTGGAAATGCAAAGTGCTTCTGCAAGATTGCTGTGATTACGTAGGTTTAATGTTAGATATGGAAGTCATGGAAGTTTTTGACCGGTTTGTATACCTGGGAAGCTGCATCAGCGGCGACGGCGGAGGTATAGAGAATGAAATGGAGGCGCGTATTTCTAAGGCTAGGGCGGTGTTTGCTAATCTGAGGCACTTATGGCGACAGAAATGTTTCTTTCTGAAGCTTAAGGGTCGCGTATATCAGACGACAGTGAAGGCTGTATTACTTTACGGCAGCGAAACATGGCCGATCAGAGTAGAGGACGTGAACCGCCTCCAGGTATTTGACCACCGTTGTCTGTGTTCAATCGCTCGTATCGGGTGGCCCCAACGAGTAAGCAACGAGGAGGTTATAAAGCGGGTGTTTGGCAATGATTGTCAAACTAGTTCTTTTATTCACTAACTACATTTACACAGACTTAGATGGTTAGGTCATATACTAAGGATGCCAACTAGTCGTTTGCCACACCGAGCACTGTTTGCCGACGCTGCGGCCGATTGGCGTAAGGTGTGAGGTGGACAGGTGATGACCTGGCGTAGACAAATGAAATCGTTCACGAAGTGGTTGGGTACTGTAGATCGGGTTCGTCTCCCGGGTTGGAGTCCTCGCGACGCAGAGAGTCAGTGGCTTGAAACTTTAGGTGAGATGGCGGCTAACCGAGCTCAGTGGCGTGAATGTTGTCGGTGTTTGTCCGAGTTGTCTGTGAAGTGAGTGCACTTAATGAGGCGGGGCAGTGAAAGCCGTGAGGAAGCTGTCTTGCTGATGACGCCTTATTTTCACTTGCAGCTTGGTTGTTTGTTTGCAAGATGTAGGCGCCTTGATGTTGTGTTTGAATGCCGACGTAGCTCTTTTTTAGTGGTTAGGTCCCCTCCCCTCCCTCTTTTTACTTCTCTCTTCCTAAGCAGGGTTTGTTTCTTCATGGTCGTCACTTCAAATGTGTCAACTTGCTGTAGTAGGCAAATCGCTGCCGACCAAAGGGAATGTAGTGGTCCAACGAATAAATGAGATCATATAGAACCATCTTATGACCATCGAAGAAACAGAAATCGGACGGAATTCAGATGGCGTAATGGGGTGTAGATCTTAGGTTAGGAATGTTATGTGAGCAGTGTTCAGCTGTGGAAGAAGTTGCTCGGTAACCAGTAATGAACTAAAAAGTACTGCTAGTGATGTAGCTCGGAAATAGGCTTTGTTGGTGGGTGAGACGTGGCCGAGTCAGAGCCCAGATCCTTCCAGGAGAAGGATCATCTTGGTGACTTCAGCTTCGGAGGTTGGAGTGACAAGGTTACAATCACATGGGAGCACAGTCGGTGGAGGACGGTTGTCACAAACCTCTGGGCCATCAAGCACCGTGCTCTAGTAGTGTGTAAATCCGGAAAACATGTGTTAATCAACAGCAAAGGCACTTCTCCACCTGCCTTCTAGTATCGTTGCTGTGGCATCTCCCTTCTTCCGCTTGTGAAGGTTTTGTATAAGTCCAAGCTGGATTCGCTGTTAGTGATGACTGTTTTTGATCCTCATGATTTTGTGACGCCGTCGTCTTGATAATACTTATATGGTGAAAAAGCGTTTCTCGAAGATTTGGTTGTTGGTCTCTCTCAAGATGGGGATAGGTCGGTCGTTATCCAAGAATGTTGCTAAAGGCGTGAACAAATGTTGAAATAGGTCATTCTCAATAGATCCTCGAAGGTGATTCATTGCAGTCCCAATAAGTATAAATCGGTGTGATTCGTTGTCTAACGGAACTAAGCTACGACGAGTCATCTGTTGATGTTCAGAATCGTAGTCTCTGGGGGTTCTGCAACGATACCTAAGGGCGTCATAATCATCAGCACCACTGGAGGAAAGATAGTCATCGCCGCTTCAGAAATTGACTGGAAGAGGTATAGTGTACATGGATAGGTAGGATGTACAACGCCTAGGTTTGCTTCCCGTTTGGTAGGTGTGACCAGCATCCAGTCGGTGACCCATAGTTATGTGGGTAGTTTACTGAATGCTACTGACAGTCGACTGAACGGATTAATCCCCAGTTGAGGAAGTTAGAACACGATGGAGTGTATGGGCCTGGGATCCTGTCAAATTTTACTCGTCGTGATTGACGTTCGAACGTCGATGATAATTCCTGGGTAGGTAACTGAGTTTCGTTCGAAAGTTTGTCTAGTGAAAGGGTTTGGTTGACTAGTTTCAAGTAGAAATCCGAATTTCCCGATTGATCACCAGACCTTAAGTAAGATACGTCCCTAATTAATGTCAACCGGAAAATATGTTCCCGTATAACAATGACAGGTGGTTATTACGTAATTCCTTGGTCAAGTCACAACGAGTTAAAACAAACAGAGTTGTCAGTTTCGCAATAATAATTGGGTTCAAAATAAGCTCCACGTAACCAACATATACGATAAAATAACTTACAAACAGTCAGATGGGTGATAGGAAGTACATTAGAACTGCAAAAATTCGCGAGAGAAGTGTTGTAGGTGTAATAAAGGTCACATGCAGATTTGTAAACAAACCCGAATAACAACGATAAAAGGTTCAGGTATGTAAAACTTTCGGAATAATTGACCTGTGTAATAATGAACAGAATTTACTAAACGCTTGCCAAACTAGGTTTTAGATGGTGTAAAATTAACCGTGTAGTACGTCAGTAAGTTTGACTGAGGCGTAGCGTTACTCTAAACAACCCTGCAATGATTCGTAATTCATTGGAATACTCTTGAGACCACCCATTGGGTTTATATTACGGTGTCCAACGCTAAAATAGAACGAAGTTGACGCGTTTTAAGAAAGTTTTCATGAGAGCGCAAAACATTCGTGCGCACTGACATGTAGCTACTGCTCATATCAAGGAACATGCTCTTAAGTGGCTGGAAACAGAACTGGGATGTCAAATGCCACAATTCCCTCTGTGTGTATAAAAGTAGCTTGTATTGACGTTGCAGCTGCTCCGGTGTTCATCATTCCCATATGTTTCACTTTCGTGTCCGCCTGTCTAATCCATCAATCCATGACTTCCGCCCTATGGGACCATGTCTCGAAGTTTCAAGTTAGTGGCATGTCCATGTAATCAGAATGCACGAAATGTTACTACAGAGAACATCACATGGTTCGCGTCTTCTCACTGTCTTATTCAGGTTTATCATAAGAACGAACCGTTTTGCAATTACTGCAGTCAAAACATTTGCTATCTCCAAAAAGGTACCTTTCAATGCATATTATTAACCGCTGTTTCAGTGAAACATTTTTCAAAATGAGAAATCTAACAATGTGCCCAATTGTGCAAACACAATGTAGCCCTAAATACTATGGTCTAGGGGAATTAGGTATTCAAGTTGACGTTCTAAAAATATGCTGTCGGTTCATACGTCCCAATTGTATAGGCATAAAATCTACTTGGGACTAGATACTAACCTGACTAAACGAAGAAAGAAAGGTTTGAGCCTGTGGTCCTAAAATAAATGTCAGTCAAACTTGGATTTAGAAGTGAATGGGAGTGGTCGACGTTAAACATACAAAGGTTTGCCCTGCTTGTAAGCTCAGATTATTTTCAGCTAGACAGCGTCAGCTCAATATTCATACATTACACAACCCAATGTGCACAGGACAACTTAGGGTGATCATGATCGTACTCTATGATGGATATGTGCGAATGACAGGTATTTGACCATTGATCCGCCACGTACAGTGTTTTTCAAAGAGACGGCGACATGTGAACTTCGAATTCTCCATTCAGATGATTCGACCTAAACTACCATGGTGCCACATACAGCCTCTTATGACCTAACCCATTCTTGCTTTCTTGTACCTTTCGATCACAAAGGGGTGCGCGTATGAGACACCTGCAGAAAACTTTCGTTATTCTTCTGTATCGTCACGAAGTGCTTAAAGAACGGCAACAGGCAGCCGTTCTGTTGTTCTTGGAAAACACTCCTCTTCTCTGCTGACGATCATCTTTAAACTGTCGAGTTTCTAAATATGTACGCCATAGTGTGACACTATCATCAGTATTTATTACAGGTTTTTCAAATTCTACTCCCTTCCTTCATGCCACATTCCAGCAGTTTTCCCAACTTGGTTGAAACTGGTCATGGACTTTAAACCGAACGTAGCCAACAGCCGACCGCAAATTTCCCACTCAGATAAACCTTCTAGCTGGCTCATTTGCAAACAAATGCACTATATTCGAGTTTGGCTTTTCTTAGAGCTCATCAGTAGTTCAAATTTTTACCACGATTTTAACCTCGGCGTTGTTTCTACGACACAATACGCCATTGACTTAACATTAGGCGTTACAGAATTATCATGTATTGGTGTTCAGCCAAATTTGCTTTCCAGTAATGCTCTGCTGCCGCATCATTACCACTAAGGGTAGACAAATCCACCAGAAATTACAAGTGAACCGAAATGGTGATGTCTCGAGACTACTAAAGACGGAGTGCGTGGACATTTCAGAGTTCAGCTGTATGTGTCCGATGATACTTGCTTTGATCAATTCAGTATAATTGAACGTTGAGGACGACCGATATCTCTGTTCTTTTGCATTCATTACCCGTGGTATTCGATCCGCCTCTGAAGTAGGGTAGATAATTTGCCGTGTTTATAGAATATAAGCAGCGTGATGCTCATCCAATGGCATATTTTTTGAGTGTATCTTAATTGTCAAGTTGCACCTCTTTATTTGGCACGATAGAATGGTACCGACAGTTTGTCACCAAGTTTCTTCACTCGCCGTGATTTGTAAATCATAACCAACAGATGGAACGATGACTCAGTCCAGTCATAGTAAATTAGGTTGTATGTGAAGGACCTTGAAAGCTAGATACGGGTCACGTAGCAGTTGGATCCAATAGTAGGCGACACACAACATAGTAGTCTACGTGGCTGCTTCCATGTAGTACAGTAAGCAACTCCGATTACAGTTGCTTGTCATGGGCATGTGAAGAGGAACATATTTTGAAAACTCAACTTTTACTAACCAAGTTACTTTGCAAAACCTCCAAGGTCAATGCGCTAGACGGTTCGAAAGTAGGACATACGGATTCTGTGCCTGACAGCCGTAAACTGAGTGATATCAATTTGCAAGGATCGCAAAATAACCACTATTTCGCAAATCAAATAAAGCGCATATGACCAATAAGCGCTAAATGGTTACGTCCACATTCGTGCACAGGTCTTGTTTGTGACAGTTTATATATATATACAATGTACGGGTGAGCCTCCGATCCGTTCACCTTACGTTTGTGAGTGTGATTACATCATCTGTTACTGACAACCCCACCTTATCTATCACTACCCCACCCGGTAGCTCATTGGCTGTCTTAATGAAATTTCGAGTTTCTCAGCCGTCCTAGTGAGCACATTGGATGAAATTGCATGGAACCATATGATGAGCCACACAGTGTTCTTAAGATATCGTCTTCTCTTAGTTTGGTGTCGCTATTGATAACAATGTTTTCATTGTCAGCCGAACTACTGTCATGGGACAATTAAAAAAGCCAAACAAAATCCCTGTGGACAAAGCCCGCTTTCGATATTTACTGTCACCTATGTGCACTCGTTCGAAGCGATTAAAATCATGTGCTTGTTACTGTCCATTTATCAGCCACTGTTTGCTTGATGGCACTTCGTCTTGTCAATAATCGCTAGACCGACACTAGTAAGTTGACTGAAAACAATCCTAATAACTGCCCCGTTACACACCTACCAACAAGTTGGCGATACCAGGCAGCGAGTGCATGCATATGGAAGATCGGCAAACGGAGCGCATGGATTATATAATTTGCTTACCTGGTTCGCGTCCCTTGGGGTAATACGGAATGTCTCTGTCCACTTTTCATTTAACAGAATAGGTCTAAGTAAACAGCGAGTCAATTAAATGTGAAAAAGCATTTACAAAACTGAGACAAATTATTGGGCGCGTCAAGGAGGGACAAATTAGTGGTGAAAGGTCTACCGAATAAAAGACGACGGTTGTTGAACCTGAGGATTGATCGAGTTCATTAACCCTCAGCATGCGCACATTTGGATGTTTTCAAGAATGCCAACCCTTCATTTGCCAGACCATGTACTCTTGACCCAACCCTTGAGCCCTTGGGCGCAAAATACGTGGTGAAGTGATGTAGGGAATGGGTAAGCAGGCAGTGGCAAGTTACGAACGGTGTGTTGTGTTTGCCTCCTGAACTAAAGTCCACCAATCTCACTTAACACCTGACCGAAAACACTATAGGATATAGCAGCTACTCCTGATTACTGACATGAATACTGTAGCTTTTTGGCTGAGTTGCCTATGATGTAGGTGCAATTATCGAAGCGAGTCGGTGAAGGAAGCAAGAAAGTTGTCTTCATAATGATACCTCACTCCTAATTGAAACTCCGCTGTTTGTTTACAAGGTGTAGGCACACAAATGCTGATTGTATTACTAATAAGTATTCTGCCAGACTGATGATTTTAAATGAGACCCTAATGTGAAAAGTCAGGGCTTTCGCTGGATTCGACTCAGCGACAGAAATATCATGCCTCAACACGGCAAGCGCTTGAATTTTGGCCTAGAAGTCTCAGAACATACTTCTCATCCACTTGTTTTCTTTCAACTTCGAATTAAACCTTGCTAGTTTTGTGTTAGTTGTGAGGCAGACGGACAACAGTACAAATCTCTGATTTATTACTAGTGGCGGTAGTAACAATAATGATGGTAGGAGAAAATGTTAGGACAACTTAGTCAGTGGATTAACAATGACCTAAAATGCCAATTAGAGATTGATAGGAGGACAAACGTGATCAATAAATCGCTCACAAATTGAGGGTTGACCTGTGGGGTTTTTACATACGAGGTTTCGTCCCACACTAGTTAGCTAAACATCAGTGTGAACCACTACTGGTGGTGACGGTATTGATGTTTTTACCGACCATTTTAGTTTCGATTTAAAGACGAACGAAAACGTATACGGTACTAACACGGTTCATACGTCCACTTAAAATGCATCGCCCCTACTTTGAACAGGATACACTTTCATATACGTACACTGGTTGAAAAATTACTTACCAACACAGAACAGAGCGAGCTGATATAATCATTTACTACTCTTCAATACCGAACGCTCATGTAAACGTATTTGAATACCATGCATTCATTCAGTTAACACTTGTCCCTTAGTCATATCATGGACATCGCTCAATGATCGGTCAGAACGTGTTTCTCAGCTAGAATGGCCGGATATTTCAAGGAATGGATATTCATTACTGACTAACTCCAAGAACGAAACTCAACTCTATAATGCTCTCATACAGAGTGGGCTAGCCTAAACTCTTACCTGAATACAATGGTTGTGATCACATGTGTACGATGTACAATGTGAAATAATCTAACTCCTAATTCGCAATTCAACATTACGATGACCTAGGCGATCACCCGATCGAACTCACATACAGTACCTTTAGAACTAAGTAGACCGAATGATGCTCTGAAATATGGAACTGCAGATACTATCACCCATGAACCGAATGCTTTCGAAAGCAGCCACAAACTACAATAATTTGTAGACTTACTCAACAACTCAATAACTTACTCTACAACCTTCCAAAAAAGTGAACTAAAACGAAACAACTTCTTTGAGGGCGAAGTTGTACTGACTGGGTTGTTCACATTCTTGTTCATCAGTGCGTAGTGTCCCAGGGTTGGGGATTCTCTATGTCGTAACCATAAGGAATGTGTAGTTTCGTGTGCAACCCGATATATTGGATATTCTTCAATACTAAACAAAGGTCACCTAAACGATCGATATCAAGAAGCTAATGCAGTCACAACCATGTCTGGCCCGTTACAAATGAAAGATGTTAACCAACTCTGTTCACCTTTTGTCCAACAATCTAAACCTAAAACAAAATGATCTTTGCCCATGAAAAATGCACATCGGCTATGTTGCCGATCATGCTCAATGGTTTGTTTTTTCTTCAACTGAGAGCTCCAGTCATCGACTTTCCAAGTTAGACCTATGGTAGACACCGCTCCAAACTGGAAATGAGTCATTAGCAAGCGGGTAACTTCCACTAACGTGAGTTTGTCAATAACTGATTGATATTCCTCACAAAGTACAAACTGGTTTGAGAGACTAACAGAATGTTGCTATTCGTAGTGTCTAAATCTTGCATTATCAACAGACTGAAGGTGAGCGGCAGAGTTGTGAGATGAATTGAACACAATAAGAGAACATGCTAGTGTTATGGTTCGGAAACGTGGTGTCTTTGCAACGAAGATGTATACAGACAAGCTGTGTTTGACCGTCGGTGTCTGCGTTACTTTCGGGTGAGTGCGATGGCTGTTCGCTGACGCCTATTCCGGAACACTCGAGGTACACGATCAATTGGTCAACTCAACGCTTTGCACAACCTACTATTATTAGGTCATGCATTTCGCATAGCTGCTGAGCGTTTGTCGTTCCGAGCACCATATAGTGAGACCACCAACAGTTGCGTAAAACCGTGTGTTAGTCATGGAATATGGAGACCCTGACTGTTCCACTTAGAAAAGTGGGTAGGTGCTGCCTGGGGTCCTCGTGATAATTCAAATCGCCGGCTGGAAACGCTATCCGAGATGACCTACCTGCAATCATAACCGTTCTGGTTCTTCTGTCTAATTTTCTATTACTAATATTAAAATTCTATAACATTTCCAGTGATGTTTCTTCTCATGCTAGGATATTTCACATCAGTGTTGAGGTGAGTGGCTGACCGATCCACAGTACCTTCTGACAAGGCTCATAGATGTCATGATGATGATGCAGGCTACTGTTGAGAACAACAATAGCTAGTTCATTTTCATATGCATTTAAGTTGTACAGTTTGTCAGAGCTCAACCACTCTGACTGCGGCTGGGTAATATTAAACGTATAAGTCAATGATAACATCACCCAATATCTATGAAGGATAGCTGATGCTGTCACGTGGACACCTATCATACAAACGTTTTCTTGGACAATTAATTCTTCAAATCTGAATCTCATTGGTCACATGTTTACAATGAAATTCGACCAAACTACAATTCTACTCAACCTGGTAGGCCCAATGATCGCTTCCATAAGAAGAAAAAACAAGACACATACATCCTATACTCGTCAATCGACTAAAAGTAGATCTTGGAATATTGGTGAATAAAGAATAACGCCATACTAACTGTATTAATAAGTAAACTCATTTTAAATATGGTCAGTGTTTTTGTTCCTCCTCGCTCTAAATGAGTAATTGAAACGTGGAAATGAGAGAGATCAGGAAGATAGGATCTTAAGTCGGATTTAAACGGAGAGTCATGGTCACGTTTTTTATGCAAGCCAGTGGTAATTTTGTCTAGTCCCTTACTGTTCGTCGGTTCTGCGCATGAACTGCATGTTGAACAGCTAAACTAAATACCACGGAGCTCACACTGATCAATATAATGTAACAACCGTCATTGAGAGTTCAATCATTTTAAACACTGTCAGTGAAGAAAAAGGTATTGAAAGAACCAAGTACTCATAGTTATGTTCTGCTGACAAAGCAACCCAGTTATGCATTGTATAAACACTAGACTCGTAAGAAAATGGAAGTGGAGGCTTACTGATCGTTAGAAGAACCAGTAGGGCGGAATAGGTCGCGTGTGGCATGCTCACGGGTGCGAACAGTATCGAACCTCCTGTAGATCCACAAGGTTTGAAGATGATATATCCGGTTGAATAGCTTATTCACAGCACTTCCACCGGGTATACACACTAAAATGTACTTAACCGGATCAAAAAATCCATGGCGAATTCTCAGTCAGTACACACGTTTTGCTTAATGTAACATTTCGTCAATAGTCAAATTGGTGGACGATAGAACAAGTGTGGAAACACTTACACCTCTAAGCACCTGCACCGCAATGTGCTGCGTGTTATTTTGCCCAGGTGGACAGCTGTTGATACAAGCATGTGAGATTGGCAACGCCAATAGTTAATTGGTTGTCTTGGTAACGTCTGTCGTCGAGTTTGTCGGCAGTGGTCTTCACTGATTGGCCATTTGGTCTGTCCAACGGCCATTCGCCCGACTGACTTTGACCCTGGCTGCGCGCGCCCATGTGTGCGTAGGCCGGAGCGTGTGCGTTTCCGGGTTTAGCCGTGAGTCACCCATTCACTATGTGAGCGATCGTCATCTGTCGTAGCTACGACATCATGCTGTGGTGCATCAACCCGTCTATCGACACGACAAGTGAACCGTGGTGGCGAACGAAAAGACAACACACACAAGTGTCCGCTATCCACCAGGACGAAGGTGGTACTTAACAGCAGAGTGAGTTGTGAGTGTGACTCAGAATGCTGTATTCTTCTTCGGACCGATACACTTAAAACGTGTAGCAATCACCTAATTGCTGTGTTCGCCCATAAATGAATGTCCAACCACTACGTTGGCCTGGATTATAGTACATATTATCCCGAATGCAGCACACACACAACTGTTTCTCGCGTGATAACGCACAAATCTTGTCAGCTGGTCAAAACACAATTCATAAAAATTGCGTGAATTCAAATCATGCTGTGGGCACTAGTCTGTTTGATCTGGACAGTGTGCTAGGGAAGATCAGCAATAACAAAAACCCGTTCAATCTAATGTTTGCGGCTGAATGTTTTACAAATGCACGGCTGAATCCGTAAGCATGTTAATCTAGGCAGCGAACCCACTTGCGCCCTGCGAATAGATGTAATGTGAAGTAGGAGAGCCGAACTATGACCACTCGTCAACCTGAAATACCTCCGAAATACTATAACGACGATGACTAAGTGTTATTATATGCGAGCTTGACCAGTTTCGCGATCCATCCGTTTAGACTAGTTATCGAAGGGTGCTACTACTGAAGTAATAGGTCTTGCTTCAAGAAAATCTTCTTATTGGCCGGTACGAACAGCTGGTGCAGTCTACTCAGGCTGTATCCACCACACAGATCAGAGGTTTAGCCTTAGGTTTGCCCGACTTTTACAATATTAGTGACATTTTTTCGCACAAAAACTCAGCATACATTACAAAAATTTCCCTTCAGTAGATATAAAAGAGTTCATGACTTAAATAGAAAACATTTCACAGCACAAAAATTGTGGAAACGGAAAATAATTAAAATCTCTGTATGTGTAAGTTCAAAACTGCTGCACTTTTCCCCCCACAAATTGTAGTTCAAAGGGGTTATCAAAGTCACCATCATATGTCATTGAATCTACTTAAACGGACATATTAGGCTGCTGAACTACACATGCATGCCTCAAATGTGTGCCATACGTAAGGTTCGTAATGCAACAGATTATTCTGACTTTAACTTTCACATACAATCATGGGGACATTTACATAGAGCCATCTAATGAAAACTTGTATTAATGCATGGCCGTACATCTGTCCAGCTGGTTGATCAAACCGATAGTGTGGTCAAATCAACCAATACACCAAAGAACAGGAAACCTGTCATCGTCATTCATCCAGCATATCCAGTCAACAGGTCACCAAGCTGACTCAAATAGTTTTCTTATTGTACTGTCACGTACTGTTTGAGGCCACATAGACAGGACAATATTAAACGAACGTGTGTGTAACTGTGGTGAAAGCTACATAGGCAGAACCGAAAGGTGTCTGATCTCCAGAATGAAGGAACACTTGCCCAAATGGATGCAAAAGTCCGTGTTACCGGAGAACGGCAATGTTGCTGAAATACGTAAACAGCCAGTTTCATCATTCGCTAGACACGTGCTGACCACTGGTCATGTAATCGATCCAGCTTGTGCATTCAGAGTTCTGTTGCGTCACTCCAATTCAAGATTCCTGAGATTTGCTGAAGCTGTTGCAATCAGTCGCCTGAGGCCAGCTCTGTGTGTTCAGAAAAAACTGTTTGTGAACTTGACCCTTCCTTGGACCTAGTGACTTATCTTAACCCGCTTATTGATTATCAACCCTCTGAATTGTTTGCTATAAAAAACCGATCCATGTTATTGTAAATTTGGTACTGATGGGTCAATACGAAATGCTTGCATCTACCAGTTTTCGTGTTCTGACTGTTTTGTCACCGGTTTGATCAACCAGCCGGACAGATGTACAGCCATGTGTTCAAACAAGTCAGAGCATTACAATTAAGAAAATAAGGTGAGTTTGACACTTTCTTACATACACGTATATATTTAAATAAAAGTTGATATCATTAAGATTTGGGCAAAGAAACGGCTAACTTTAGACGAAATGGCTATACATCTTACGTAAATTCGCATATTGAGTTATTCATCTAGATGGATTACAAACAGTTCAGGTGAACAACATCCAGTCTTGATCACAGTTCCTCAGAGTTTTACAGCAATGAGGTTAAGAAGATGAATTGCTTACAAAAATTGTATCCCTTTCTATCGATTACGCAAACGTTAGGTTATTTAGAATTTTATCTAAGTACTTCATGGGAAAACAATTTTGGTAAAACAAGGCTGTTACACTTTTGTTCTTCGAACCTTGTAATTCCATCTGTTCTTTATCCCAGTACATATTGTCTTTCTACTGGATGTATCTTCCCATAGAAAAAGGGTTGCACAGTTTCCACACAGTAATCTGTTAACTGTTTGCAAGCAGTTCCATATTTAGAAAAGAGGGAATTTTAAAATACATGTGGGTTTCATCCGGACTTAAAGTAGTGAGAACAGCAACGTTTACCAGCAAAGCTACAGTGTCGCACCATCATGTCATAAATTTTAGATGTAGTTTCAGTTACCCACCAACTTCACCATCTCATATAGAATTTACCAAATGATTCAGAGAACTGAACTCCCCGACAGAAGTTCGTAAACAGTTGACTGTTAAATCTACCAACACCATTATTGAGCAGTGTTCCACAGTAGATTGTACTGTTGACAATTAATCCGGCTGAAACATAGATGCTTCATAGTTGGGGCTCTTATAACCTAACAGATCTATCAGATCCCATATAAGTAAGCAAAATTATGAACGCCGTAATCCCATTCAAGTCAAACAAATATCAGTGTCATTGGGATGTTTTGTGCACCATGAAAGGGTCAATTATTGATTTGTAGACAACAGGCGGTGTTTCCCGTTTAACATCTACCGTAAAACATGCGAAAAAAGTTACCAACAGAATGATTTTTTATTCTAATTATCTCCTCCATTCCCGGTCTGCCACAACGCATTTATACCTGTGATTAGTAGGGGTTTTTGGTTTTCATGTAAATTGAACATCACTCTCAACTGGTCGCAGGTGTCGCATTCCCACGGACAGTTCAGTTAACCCCTTTCGAGAAGAAGCCCTAGACTCGAGTTTTCCTCTCATGACAGCTCGTCACTAGTGCATATTCTTGCCATGGCTGCGTTTTCATCAGGCAACCGTGTTGAATACTGTGCCAATGACTTCACAATAGACACGACCAAATTATCACATCTGAACGTTCGACTACTTTCGCTTGTGAGTAATGGTCAGTTTTTCCGATCATCTCGAGAGGAGACACAGTTACCTCCAATCTATGACTCCCTGTTCAATTTCCATGAGAACCAAAATCCCCTAGTACTCATGAGTAGTCAAAGTACCGCTCAACAAGTTGATTTTCGTGAGTTCAGTTTGCAGAGAAGTCCTAATCAAAGAGACATCGCTTGGAGTTAACAGGACAGTTTCTGTGTCTCCCCTCGAGGCGCTGGTCGTTCACATATGATGATCATGTCGTGCCTAATGTGAAGTCAGTGGCGCAGTGGTAACCACGGTTGTCTCATGAAAAGCGTGGCCGGAGTTCTAGTGCCGGCCGTGGCAAGAAAATGCACTAATGACGACCTCTCATGAGAGCGAAACTCGAGCCTAATGTTTCTTTTCGGAAGGGTTTGACTGAACTGTCTGTGGGAATATGACAGCTACAATCATTTGTACTCCCTTGAAACTTCAAAATTGTAAACCGTCATTTACGCTTAGGATGACATAAAACAACACAATTATTGGTTATTTTTATATTATTGTTGGTTGCATACGATCCAACTTTTAAACAGTTATCTGATGGACAGTTTTTCTGTAGGCAGAACTTCATTTTTGTGAAGGCGCACTTAACAGTGTTGTTGTACATCGGTGCTCAGTACCTATTCACTCGACAAATGAACTTTTTCTTCAGACTTGTCCGTACAACCACCTGCCCAAGTGACCTTCAAATATTTACAAAGTGTAATATAAATGCATAATGTATGTGCTAGCCTGGGCACCATATAACTTTCTGATAGCTGTTCGTTAGTCAACAGCTTAAAGAAAGCTTATTTTGGTATGTACGGTTTATATACCCACAATCAATTGTCCGTTCTGTTAAATATAAAAGGTGTGTTTCTCTAAATGTTTGTTGTGATCCACAGCTCTGTTAGTCAACGTTTTAACATTCACTCTTGGTGGAAGCTTTTGTTTCTCGAGTCGTTGTTCAAACTCACTAAAGTAGTTGCCACAATACACGTAACGATATGTTACAAAATCCCGTTCAGTTGGAAATCATCCCATTCACTCAGACACTAAAAAATTCATGTTTGAAACTAAGAAAATTGGCATCTTATCACGACTGACAACTTGAGAATAATATGTGCCAACTAGATGCTTGTTACCAGTGTGCTTTTTGACAGAAACTATCAGGCTCTTGTGTTTACATGGAAATACACTGTATTCTGTTTATTGTGCGCTTCTTTCTCATCATCACAAGATGAAATTATGATTTTCTTTCCTACTACTGATATCATGACAAGATGTTTGAGCCAGTCAGTTGTCTTATAAATATTACATCTAGTATTGCTGAAACATCAGTTATGGTAACTTACAGTTGGTGATAAGCTGAAAACACGTTTCAAGACAGACACGTAAGACAAAAACCCAATACACTATTTTTCTTGTCAGTCAAAATTAATTGGATTGAATTCAACATATTATAAAAGATGACGTGTCTCGACTTTCCACTGTTCTTGTAATAAGTGCAAGTGGGTGGTGGAAAGTGAACAATAAGCTGATCTCTGATTGAGCCAATAGAAAGTGTGTTGAACTGATAGCTCAGTTTAACATTTAGGTTGTAAGTGACCTCATACTTTCTAGAATAAGTGAATAAATAGAGCTAACATTAAATATGTGATGTACCAGCTGGTTTAATCAGCCAAACAACTGACAGTTAGCGTTTGAGCACTAATCAGTCTCTCTACAAAATGAGTCAATCATTAGATTTAGATAGCAATCCGTAGATGACTGCAAATAACCGTTCCCAAAGTAAAGTGAAGAGAAAAATTGTTCTTCATAAGTAATTCTTAAGCTAACCTGTTAAGAAATGGTCAGCTATCCAGAGAACATTTGCAATACGAAAATCTGTTAGTTATTTTATTAAATCAACTTCCACGACCTCGTAAATGACATTTCAAAGAAGATACTGGAATCTGGAAAAAGCAGTAGATATACTGACCGGATAGGGATAGGGATAGGGCGTGTTCGACTGCGCGATTCCGAAACTTGTCTATTGTACTAGGATATGCCATATACGAGAACATTACCTGCGACCCCCTGTTCAAAATTGCAGTAGACTACAGAGCCCGTCTTACTAAATTTTTGTTTGTGGGCGTTACATTTACTGTATTATCGTATAACTGAGCCTAGTTTTTAGTTGGAGATTGAGAGGTTCCGAGTGAAGTCAGGCATGGTCTAGATCGAACACAGAACATTCGATTGAAGCTAATTATTTCTCTTGAAGTTTGCTTACTTCATTGTACACTTCTAACCGTACGTCTTGAATACTAAATTAAAATCAGCAGATTACTGTTAGATTGGATAGTTGGATGCTTGTGTGTGTGTGTGTGAAAATGTACGGTGCAATATCCGTCACCAGTTTCACTCTGACTTATTCCAGCTGAATCAACATATAAATCTTTCACAGTTAGCCGAAGTGTACTTCAAGTGGACGACACAGGACCGATCACGAGTAAGGAGGTCGATTCACGGATGTGCGCACACAAGCAGAGTGGAGGAAGAGAGGAGCCGACAGAATGAACAAAGACTCGAGCGCGCAAGTGTTACCCAAAATTCAACTTATGCGAAAGTAGTCAGGGTTTTTCGGAAACAATCCCCAAGTTGTTTGCTTGCATGTGTGTGTATGTGAACCTTGGGGAAAATCTTTTGCAATCCAACTTGCAAATGCGTGAAGAAGCACCCGTGTTTTTCACAAGGTTATGTATGTGGTTCGAAATAATCCATCTTAAAAACCAGTCAGGTTCCAAACACGCCTGGGGCAGTGAACAGCTGCTTTTCAGTTTCAAGCGGTATCGATAAAAACGACCACTTTAGACAACACAGAGGAGCTTGTGGGAAAAATGTGAGCTTTTACTCGAAGTGATGAATTATGGAGGCCATGTTAATTACTCATTAAATGTTTTGTATCCAATAGACCGTTCTCTCGAGTATGAAGTTTTGTTGTCATGTACGAACCCGAACATTTTTTCACATTCTTCATCTCTTTTCTACGTACGGACATTGTAATTTATCACAAAGTTTGTACTTCTGTACAACAAAGCCATACTGAAATAGTTGGCTTTTCTCCATGAGACAGAGGACGGATTCTAAGTCGATGGGCGGTGATAAGATTACCTTCCTATACATGACGGTTTGGACCATGGGTTGTAAACACACACACGACTAATATGAAATCTGTGACAGCTGTATACACGTTCAAGGACCAGTGGGATAACCAAACGTAATGCAACCGTATGAGTTTGTGAACATCAGAGTGAATGTAGCTTAGAAAATTCATTAATCTACAGTCATAAAAGTCTGAAGTGGCTATTCTGTTGAATATTTCAGTTCCACTTCCTGTGCCATCATACCGCATCCTATAGGACGATACTGTTCCATTTAGAAACCGTTATTGAATGACAACTGATTGATATTGGTAGTAGTGTTCATTTCACTGAAATAAAGGTCAAATCCTGAAGTTCCAAATCAGAGAGATTGGTGTGAAGCCTATATTTGTTTGTCAAGGAAATAAGATTAGAAGAAGTCTTAATGAGTATCAGCCAACCGGGTTCGTATTTAATCAGTTACATGTCCCATTTCTAAGAGACTAGTCGATCGCAAGTTGTGTTACTCCAGAACATCTTTCCTAGTTTTTGTCACTTTCGCTGGCGAAGAAAGCTTTAGGGTTGCGGAATATATTACGGCTAATGAAGTTTTTACTTTACAACCAACACGACGTGAAAAGTGAAGGATAGCTCTTTACAATCGTAGTGATTGGTGTGTTACGAAGTGAATTTCATTAGACTCAATCTATTGGCTCTCTAATTTTTCGGTATCGTGTTGGTGTAACGTGTATACTTGCCGTTGCATGTTTGTTACCTAGATAGGTGGGTTCCAACTACACTATATCCGGTTAAAGATTTTTGCACCAACATTCTGTACGACACTGGGCTACTTTTAAAGTTTCTCATGAACTACTTGACCAACATTATAATAACTACGTTCTTTACTAGTAGTAGGCTTGTAAATTTTTCATAGTCTTACTCGCCTCAAATAGCTATTTGTAATCGATTAATACATATCGTGGTCTGTTGGGGCGCGTTCTTTTCAGGTCACTTGAACAGTTTACTAACTGATTTTTTTCTGATTTCAGACGTTTCGTTTCATGTAGGCGATCAATACACAGATATTCTCCTCGCATCATCTGGTCAGTGGTAAGTAGACTAGTTATGATGAAAGCAAAGATACTATAATGTATGTTCTAGGTTCCATTGGTCTTGACTTGACTTGTAGCCTATAAGCATAGGTTGAATCGATCTAAGTTACCAGGTTCATGTACACCACTGGTTCGGGGAACCTCTCAAACTGGTCAACGGATTTACCAATCACAGATTGTATGGAGATAGAAAACTTGATTGGTTTGAAGTCAAATACCATATATTGCATTCACAAAATCATACTTTATTTTTAAGGCAAAAAACGCAGTGAAAACATTCCATAATTACGCTAGGTCTAAAATTCAGCTTTAGAAAATAGTAAGTTACTTATTCCCAAATGTAGCTTCGAATGTGTATGGTAAAGTATCTGCAGAACTTGTGACCTACAAATACATCGAACGTGTCCTAGGCGGCGATACTATTCACGTGTGCGTTTACCACAGCATCAAACACCACATGGTTGTCTTTATGCAAATGAACGGGTTAATTCGATGCCTCCATAACGTATTCGTCACATACGATGTCCGCTCTACTGAGGCCAGTCCGATGCCGTATCTAAGCAGAAAATACAGAGCCAGTATGGATATTTACGTTGAAACTGACAGGATACGCTCGAGTTGATTTACATAACTGTCAAATGCCGGTTCGTGGGGATACTGTTGATAAGCTCCCCAAAAGTAGAACATAACGAAAGCACGTAGAACTAGGATTGTAACTCAAACTATGAGGTCAAAGGAACTACTGGCTTACAGTAATAGAATATGAACTGAGATCATGGGAAACTCATGCCACTGTTGTGCTTTAAGCTGTACGCACTCTGTTTCCTTTATACTGTTATAAACTGAGTTGCACTGGACAAACGAAACACCAATAAAATGTTATCGTGATGCTCCCAGCAGTCCCTGTGGGATATAAATATCTAATCAGTTGAACTGGAAAATTATTTCACGCACCTCGAACGACGAATATTCAGCACTTAACAAATTACGTTGTTAGTGAACTCAATTTATATCGTTAACAGTTCTGTAGAATTGTCGAGTATACAGAAAAAACAGTCATGATATAACAGAATAATTGTATAACTTGAACATAAGACTACAGGGACTGATGACAATTGAACAAAATGTCAAAATTTTCAAACATTTCAATTAATAGATTCAATATGATTATAACAAACAATACCACTGCTGTTAGACTAACAAGATTATGGATATTTTGGAAGAGTTTCAATTGAGAATTACCGGCGAATAATACAAGAAGGTGAGCAACTCATATATATATTCACAGAAAACAGAATAGTATATTGTGTGTTCGAATTGACTTCAAACGTAAAACGGAGTGTGTTTTCATACATTACTAACATCAGACCATATCAGCTAAGGAATTACTATAACACCTAAATGTTTATCAGATCGGCGTTCAAAAAGGTATAATTTTTAATCTGTGGTTGAAGCATATCATCAAAACCTTCCTGATAGAACAACATTTTAAATAACCCGACTTATTCATAAGTCCAAATAAACTTATTGTGTGATAAGAAACACGCAGGAAGCCAACCGGTCAATTTCTTAAGTCCAGCTTATCCGGTGGGATAGGATTCAACCGGATGTTGAAACCCGTAGATGACATTATCTAAAGAACGTGAAAAAAAACGATTACTTTTAAATATGCACACAGTTCTCAAACGAGTTAGTGAAAGTCGTGACATGTAGGTCATACACTTGAACAACTAAATTTGCAAACAGCGAACGAATTACAAGTAACACGTTAGCGGGTTATTCACAAATGTTAGGATACCATTTTCCTTGTGAGGAATGAATAGTATATTTTTCCAATTAATGATACATTCTCTAGTTCTGTTAGAACTACCAGATACTTCAGGATGATGTTAAACCAACCTACATGGTAAGGTAGTTAAAGAAGATCAGATCAGACTACGACGTAAACCACGTGTGACCTTTGAATACTAGTTAAAACCCAACTCTGCTGGATTGTAACAAATGAGTGATGAAACCAACGAATCAGTCCATGTTTTATCTTCTTAAATGCATTCACTTTTCCAACTGAGTTTCCCATTGTTCAGACAGCACGATCTTCATCTCCATCTCTAATTGCATGCAACACAGCCTACGAAACATTGCACTACACGTTTAATATAACCCGACGGTAATGCTTGACGTATTTTCCTCTTTCGCCAGCTCAATACTACTCCTTCAGTTTAACCGCGAGGGTAATTACGAACTCCTTTCGAGTCTGCTATGCGCTGGAAATCTTCCTATTATATTCCTTAGTACTAAACTGTCTACACAGAGCAGTTTGTCTCGAGCCACTATTGTCTGTCGTACCGAAATACATCAGGTCAGGAAAGCCTGGTCGTTTTACCTACTCACTGTTTCATTCAACATTACTAACGTGTTTGGCTGTGTTACATAATACACCGCTGAATGATATGTCAAACGTATTTCATTGATGACATTAAATATGACATTAAACTGTCCACATACAAAAACCCTTTAGTGCATTGACACATATCAGTAGTATAAGTTAGTTGGCTTCAAGTAAACTATTACTGCACACAAACTCAAGTAATACAGATATTAAATGAGATATTCTGTAATTTCACTTATAGTATAAATAGACCACCAATCACCTTCCAATACTATGTGGCTCCACTGATTGCGATCAAATTCCACATTCCTTATTTGTACCCAACATTGTAAAGACAAGTGTAAACTTTATACTATCACTAAAATCTATGGTGCAAAAAAAAGAAGATTACGCATAGATTGGCCATGATTATTTCACTATGTCTTGTAAAACCGATAAATTCATCTACAAATGGTGCAGTTTTTAATATATTCTATTAGTAGTACTATGTAGTTCTATTTTTATGTCAACCGCTACCGGTTCCAGTTTCATTTACACGGTCAAGTGAACTGTGTACATTGGGTCAACAATATTAATGAAATATTCGCAGTTTATCATGTTTTCGGATGGTTGATATAACAAACCGGACTTAAGAAGTATCACGATGACATTCCGTTTAGAATTGTTAGATGGTAGTTACTGAACCTCAGTTTTTTTAAGTCTTCACATGAAATATCTAGTAGATCTAGGTTGAGTAATAAAGGGAGTTTACCATATTCGAGTCACAACATGCCCCAAAATAGCAAACTATAATTTTACGCAAATCTCTTCGTAAATTTCACAATAATTCATCTTACCGAACGTTCCGACGTTTGTGGTGTCTTTTGTTGAAGGTCTTGTGATAGATTGTTCATACTGGTGATGGATGACTCCAGTTTATTAATTTCAATATGCCTGTCTATCAAAAGAAGAACAACAAATCACATTGAGCTATACGACCTCAATGAGCGTTTCATAATGAGTTTTTTGTCAGATAACAAAACTGTGAAAAGCAAAGTCAACGATCCTTATTTCTTGGAATGAAGTTCTTATTTTCTCCTTTTCGTGTTTACTGAGTTGTAGATAAGTACACGCAATTTCTGGTATTAATTCGAAAACACTGCCTTTTTTGTATATGACTCAGTAAACATTGTTCAATCAATCGATAATGGCCTGACTGACTCATTAAGCCACGCTCGTTTATCGATTTAACCGTGAGGGTTGGCCATCGACTCGGTGGATTTGTGGCCAGAGTGAATGTAATGCGTGAGCTGTTGATGACATAACATCCGATCATACAGCTTGATTCTAATGATCTCAACACTACACCGTGTTCTCATTCAGACGGCCGTTAATTAACTAAATGGACGGTGATGAAGTAATAGCCCAACTAATCCATCGAAAATTGTTCTGCCATTGATCTAGTTTCCCTACCGTAAGTCCGATCAGTACATAGATCTGATTCTATCACCTCTTTACACAGTTGTACCGACTTAGAAGCGAATTATCGGACAAATGTGTTCGTTCACATGTCTTTGTTCCCGTCCTTGCGATAGGCATATTTGTAACGTTGAGAAAAACTGTTTAGGTCATTATTATCCCGTGTATTACTTTGGCACAGTTCGCCCTTTTTGATGTTTTCACAATGTTTGTTCAATGGTTATTCTTTAGACAAAGTTGAATAACTGAAGTCATAAAAGTACCAGTTTTCTGCACAATCTCAACTACTAATCATTCTACCTTTACAGACTGCTCCAGTTTCTTACTTACTACGTCGTCTAAAAATACATGGGCATGGTAACACAACAGTCACCAAGCTTGTCAGTACTATCTGGAAATATAAACGAATCACAGAGAATGAGTGTGAAGGAACGCTAACAAACTCATGAAAATCACGGTGTAGCTGTGGAGCATACTGTCACCTGGTGCTAAACAGTAAACCGATTATCTTACACATATAACCGCTCTGGTGATTACAGACCAAATAGCGATTAACTACTAGGTGGCGGATTAGTAACCATAAAAATCTCATTCGTACATGAGATACTGCAGTCCACTGAAGTACTGATTGATCTATACAATTGTGAATTAAACCCGTCGATGATCACTTGTAAATAAAATTTTGAACGATGTTCAGACTGGTCGTATGTATGTACACTCACACTAGTCATACACATGTAGTGCATGCAATTTTACCAGTCGGACCACCGGCTATTGAATAACGCTCGTTACATTACCCTATAACTCTCACCTACAGCGACACGGCAGACATTTTCACCATATTGACAAAACAAGTTTTTCATTTTGAGATACGTTATCATACTGTTTATTATTTTAACTGACTGACAAAAGAATTTTCGTATTGTAGCGCAGGGATACATACTTGTAACGTGAGTTTCTATGTTTCTTTCCTATCATAAGGTTGTCGTAGTCAGTTTGTACTTACTTTACTTGTAAACTTACTACCGCCATTTTTTCGTCTTTTGATAACTTAAAAATAAAACAATGGTATTGTCATACCATACATCCTGATTAGCGAGCCCAGTCACTCGTTATAAATATATTGTTGATATATTCTCCCTGGTCTATTTACCTTTACTGTCACACACGCGATCAATATTTTACTATTACTAATAATGTTGCCATTTATTTTAAAGAGTAATATTACACAGCCTCATTCGAAATAAAGACGATCGGTGAGACCAAATGATAAGCAACAAAAATATGAAAAACGGGAAATTTAAAACGAGCTGTCTGTCAAATGTAATATGCTGCATGGGTAACAAAGCTGAACAGTTGACATGTCCTTCCACGAGGGTAGTAAATATTAGTGATTCGATGGTGTAATAAATTTTGTTTGTATGAAATGTAGGAAAAAGAAAGGATCAAAAACAGTCTCTCAACATCGAAGCCTCTTCAGGGCACAAGAGTGTTATCACAGTCAATGTACATGCATCGGGACGCGGAAACGTCATTCATAATAAGACAACTGTCAGAGGGTTGCAACAGTCAGCGTCAGGTTCCCCGCAAAAATGTGTCAGGTTTTCGGGAAATCAAGAACAGTAAGTAGACGTAAATGCGTGAAGGAGTGGGGTAGCCTCGAAGAAACTATTACAGTGCAAAGATGCGATCTGAGGAGCCGGCAGTTGCAAACGGGTATTCCAACGATCAGCCAGTATCTTGTTAAAAGAAGGTATCAACGTTGAAGATCTGGCAATAGGTCGAAATTCGATCCGAGAGGAAGGGTTATTTAATGTCGGAACAAGCGTGATGTGAAGGCGGCACAGATGGACTGGACAACCTTCAGTTGGCAGAAAGGGGTTGAAATATTCGACCGAGACATCAGCCTTCATACGCTTCAAGTGTTTGAGCAACAGTTCGTCTACACCTGTAACGCTATTTTCTATGCCTTTTAGTGTGTGGGAAACTTTTTCTCAATTGATCAGGTCGAACAAGGACCAGTCCGGAAGCGATTCTCCAGTTTCCAGAAGAAAAAAACTACAAACGCAGCATCTTTCTTTCGCTAGTGGTGCAGGGTCTGGATCGCAGCATAGTTAGCTTTCCATACCTACATCATGGTCGAGTAGTTTGCCGCAGCAACATGACCACGTCGTCGAATGACCAATCGCCACCTGCACGGAAAAGCTTGTGAGGCGTGCTTGGTAAGCAGTGACTTTGCCTGTGCCATTGTGAAAATGCCTGTATCAGACCGGCGGGCAATTGTTAGCAATTCATTGCTATGTAATGAAGCCTCGTTATTGGGCTCCAGATAGTTTATTGCTGTTTGAACCATACTGGAAAATCACTCGAATTGTTCAGTAGCATGGGACTCACTATCTGACGTTATTTTTGTCTATGCGGTCGAACTCTATCTCTCATTATTTTGTAACTGGACTCCTCTCGCCGAATTCAAACTATGCAAACTGTATTTTAAAGCAAGACATATCAGTTAATCACATACTAACATTTGACATGTTATCTAGACGTTTTCGATTAAAGCAGTTAAGAACACTGAAAAGTAACTTATGGAGATGCATGGTGTTTGGTATTGACTTCACTTGAGTTGAAATGTGAAATGTCATAATACGTGCAAAAAATAAACAAGTTCACTAATCACTCATGAACAGCGTGGGTTGGTAGTTTATTTTTGCGAATAGTGGTTGACAATTTTAACTAAAATATAAGTATCTAACGAAAACTTAGTCCTGACGCATGAAGCTGTTCATGCATCTGGACGTCTAATATTAACGTGAAGTAAAGGAATTGGGATTCAAACTAAGATAAAGTGGAGTTTCAGCTACGCAATCTACCACACAGGTATAACTCTTTCTCATTTAAGGTGTGCTTACAATCAAACACAGTATCTAACTCTGTTTTCATAGTAGACACCGTTGTGACGCTGAAACCTCACCTCCAACGGGACAAATAAATGAAGATCAACCGGTGTTAAATTTCTCTTCACGACATTCCCAAACATTTCCGTGTATATGTACGTATGTATGCTTCATGTCCTGACTGTGAATATGTTCATTAGTTTTCCGTTTTAACAGTATGCTGCTTCACATCGTTGACATACTTTTTATCTACGTTTCAACTGTAATATATTATATCTCTATGAAGCTGATGACATTTACTTTCTATTCATATATCAGCCTGAAAAATTAGCTTCCCGAACAAAGCAGAGATGCGAGCGTAGATCACTTTCAATCCTATACGACTTCATTAAAACACAAGCATGGGTACTAACTGAATGTTTTCAATTAAATCAATACCAAGAGCTCAACAGTACACTTGTGTTGTGACCACAACAGACGCTTGGCCTGGGGACAAGCCTGCTCCGCAAACGCCCGTATAGGTCGTCAAAAATCAAACCACAAACACGTACACTCATTTGCGCGTTGTACATGCATTCACATACGTCATTGTTATTCGCCTTGGTGGAACTTCTGCCGTAGCGCATACACACTATTTCGATAGTCTCTTCTTGTCCTTTGTCTTCCTGGCGTTCGCAGCTTGCCCTTTTGTTCGTGAATGTCTCCTATGGGTAACATACTACTTGTGAGTAGTATACTACTCACAACGAAACTGCCTGTCATACAACACTTGTTCTTGTAGCATAAACGAAGGAAAGGTTGATATCGTTCAATTTAAAGCATGTACAGCCTGTTCAAAATTGCAACAGTCAACTACCTGAATGAACTGTGGTTATCGATCAATTACAATCAGCGGATATGAAATGAGAAGTTGTTAATGTGAGATTGGATGATATATTCAGAAACACTTCCTTCTATCTTTATGACAACAAACTGCAGTTTGCAGTGATTACATACAAAAGTTACTGGTTACACACAGGTAGTATAGTAATCCAATAACGAACACTTTGTCGCATACCAAAGTCTTGAAGCGAGTCAGTTGAAAGTTCTTTACCCGTGCACCAACAGTTTGATGATCAAATTGAGCAGTTTATACATTTTTGGTACATTTATGCTACTGCCAATCGCTCACCCTCATACTGTCCCCCGAATAGTAATCCCCGAGTAGATTATGCTCACTCAAGTTTCAGTAACCCGAAGAGCAACCTGATACGGGCTCGGGGACGCAAGACGCCCTGTGTTGGAGCATGGAATATGCGCACGCTGCTGGATCGATGCAGGTCCAAAAGACGGCCAGAACGGCGGACTGCACTGATCGCGATGGAACTGCGTCGCTATGGAATCGACGTAGTAGCCTTGAGCGAGACAAGGCTCGCGGACCAAGGTAAGTTACGGGAAGCAGGTGCCGGGTACACCTTCTACTGGATAGGTTACCCGACAGACGGTGCTCGGGTGCATGGTGTCTGTTTTGCAGTCGCTGATCGCATCAACGCTTTGATGATAGACGAATCACACGGCATCAGCCTCCGAATGTTGTCTATGCGCCAGCGACTCGGTCGAAGTAAGTGT